>CALSBV010010348.1:3143017-3232439 GCA_943590825.1 Bovichtus diacanthus | reverse complement strand
TCTCTCTCTGTCTGTCTCTCTCTCTCTCTCTGTCTCTCTGTCTCTCTCTCTGTCTCTGTCTCTCTCTCTGTCTCTCTCTGAATAAGACCACTTTGAATGCATCTCACAGTCTCATGTCTCTCAGTTTCCAACAGCCTGTCTTCTTTCAGCTGTTTGTGACTGTCAGGCCTGGGAAAATGCCTCTTAACCCCACAGGAAATGGCAGTTAGTGAACAGACAGTGTTGTTGCTGGCATTTTTTGCTCTCCTCTAAATTAAGAAGTGCTCTAGATGGTTAGTTGTAGAGAATGTGTAGATTTTGTGATCTGAGCTTTTGTGTGGTCTAGATATGGATTTCCTGGGTAAGGATAGTCGATATACAGATCATCTCATTGAGACTCATTCTCACGAGAGACCTCGTCAATACACAATAGCAATACGACAAAAGGTTATTAATTAGAAGCATATTCTAAACTAAAAGAAGAAAATGCTTTTTTGCCACTTTAACAAGTTAAGTGCAGTGTTAATGCAGCCAGATGGAAACTTCACTTCATGAGTAAACACATCACTCATATTAGCAACACCAAACGGGAGAGGCAGTATAGCATGACGAGTCCAAATGGAGTGTCTTCACCACTTCATTAACTACCATTACTTAAAGGCTCCTAATTACGGTCATAAAATCTAATAATACCAATCAGACCTAATTCAGACAAATCGTGCAGTCGTGTAGGTTAAAACGCTGTTAGGAAGCATTAACTGGCTTTGTGTTTGGTGCCTTCAACGCTGAATCCCGCCTTCATGGACTTTTGGCAGCTCATTTTATTCCTCTTTTACTTTCTTAACAGTATCACGGCATTGTTTTTAAAAGGTTCTTAAGGGCTGATACTGATTTTTATGATTTTTATATTTTATGTTATTTCCAACTTGGATTACCCTAAAATATTTCTGTATATACTTCTTTCGTTACTCCTTTCATAATAACTTGATGTTTTTTGGATTCTCCTTTATCTTACTTTCTCTTTGCTTTGAAAAACATCCTTTGGGAAGCGTTTAAGCCTGGTGTTTGTACCACTTTACCAATTAGTGAACTACTGTATGGGGAGTTTTTCAATGAGGATGTGACTTGCAGCCTTCTGTCAACTCTGTAAAGAACATGTAGGCATAAAATGAAGCGTTATTCTGCAACTGCAAGGGCTATTTTCTTCCCTTAATCTATTCAGAACTGATTTGGCCAATGCTGATGAGCACCATTCAAATTCAGCATTCCTAGTGCCTACCCTCAATTAAAATGCAATCATTTTGAAATCAACCAAACTCATTCAGTCTGTTCAGTTTGTCTGATTTCCCTTTCATCAAGTTGTGACTTAATATGGGTCCAGCAGCCTCACATAATACTACGTACTGTGTAGTACTCCACCAAAGAGATGTTCCTCTTTCCATAGTGTAACACGGCTATTTTTAGAAGGCAGGGTGTCTAAATAAGAGATGAAAGCTCTGGTTTTGATCAGTACAGCAAGTCTCTATAGATCTGTAGACCAAAGAGAAGTAGGAGGCAGCCCTTTTTGTGATGAGAGCTGCGGGACATAGGGTTGTGTGTCTGCTCTCATTAAGAAGGATGCACTTTGGTCACATCAGAATACATCATTTAAGTATCTGTATTGTCGTTATAGTTTTGTATATAAAGCCTAATGAAAGACGCCAAAATGTGTCTCTTTTAGCATGTTTTTGTAGCTGTTAGTGGAAAATAACCTCGCAGCCTCCTTGAGTTGGGCTCCACTAAGAAAGAGAGTATTCTGTCTTGATTGCAGTTTCTTTGCAGTACAACGTGTACCTTCATTCGTCTTCACAGCGACTCTGTGTGCAATGAGATGCCAGTGTGACTGGAGCGTTGGTACGATTTATACAGTTTAGTTGTTCAGGAAAGGGAGAAGTGTAAGGAAGGAAGTGGGTTTCGTGAGCAGGGTTTCAAATCTCATCATAACTTTACGGTGCATTTCATATTCTCCCATCACTCTATAATAACATACTGCAACCATGTTGTGTTGAGATTCACCTACATGAATGAGTAATTGCTCACTGATCAGGTTTAATATGGGGAGCGGGTTGTTTAGTACGGACTGCACATCAATAGCATCATACCTGTGAGACGGACAATACGCAGAAGCAGGGTATAAATATTTAATGTGAAAATAATATTTTATCTTATTTGTCTCCTGTTTTAGTTTTTTTTAATTCCCTTTAGGAAATGTTAAGAAAGGAGTCTCGCATATCAAATTGAACTCCTACATTCATTCTTGCATGTGTTGTTTATTTGTCGACATAACTAGTATAAAACACACAAAAAAAAAATAGTATTTAACATAATTATGATATTACTGTTGCTGATTATAATCTGAATGTGACTGTTGCAGAGATGCCAACACTAACCTCTACCAGCAGGTATCCATCCAGCAACCTTATAGCACGAATACCATATCTGTATTATCTTGTATCTATACAGGTAGATACAGGATTGTCAAGACCGTTAAAGCCGCATCTTCATTGTTATAGTTCATACGTTATCCACCATGACTGTGACAGTATTTCCCAGTTATCAGCTGCTTGATGTTTTGTAGCCTTGTGCAGAATTTTCTTGACTTATCAGAGCACTTTATGCTGCGTGTATTTTCCCGAGTGTTAGTTTAATCAGCATCAGCATGCCTCTGTAATCTGGCCACGGTCTTTGACATTGTGCTGACGGGGACACAGTGCTAAGAATAGGGACGCAGGGAACGATAGAGCGGAACTTTGATGGTTAGTAATGACGCGTGACAGGCAAGCAATCGCATGGTTGTTGTGTTGCTGTGTAGCCATCACGGTGATGGAAAACTGTGATCTCCGTCTCAGCTGTAACAGCAAAGCTTCTCTGCGGTAGGTCCATCTGTTGACTCCGCTAATGTATGCACGGCAAAGTGCACAAAGCACTGAGACACATGATGGCTAGACCATTAAGGTCCTTCCTGCTGTGCACTCTATTTTTTTTAAACATTATTATAGTGTACTTAGTGCACAGGTGTATCAACACACTCTCCGGCTAGTGAGCTGTGTTTCACAGGGTTTCTTTTCTCTACATGAATAAACTAAAAAAAGAAAATATCAACACATAAAAAGCAAAGCAGTACAGCACTCTTTAGCTGAATCCTCCGCCATGCCCATGTGCTCAGCCATGACATCACCTGCTCATCTGAGTCGAGCCCAGCGATGTCACGACCCGAGGCTACTAGAATGTGTGAAAATGTAACAGGAAACGTTATCGTGCCATAATTAATGCATGGTGTTTCTCCACCTCCACACTCAGACTCCGGGTCAGTGTGTGTGTTCTCACGTTAGTGTGCGTCTCTGTCTCTCAGATCTACATTGCACATGTTACTGGAACATAAACAGTGGCACAATGGAGCACGCATCCGTTGTATTTACATCTCCCATAATGAATACTTAATAAGTTCATGATCATTTAATGAGGAATTGTAAAAACATTTAGAGTGAGGTTGGGTTTCTAATGGCTGTTTCATTTAGTCAAATATTTGGATTGTTGAAGCTCAGACTCTAACAATTGTCTTATTGAATCTTTATGAAAAGTATTTTTTATTAATAAAGATCAGTGTACATTTCAGAATATGCAGATATGTCAAGTACAACCTTTAGTTTAACTAAACATTGTTTAAATATGTTTATTGATTGCAATAAAATACAACAATTCCCTTTCTTAAGTAAGCATTTCAAGGGTTTTATTCCACCAAGAATAAGGAATTTGCACACTGAAGGGGACGTTGTTCCTGCCTATCAGCGCTGACCTTTACACGGCCTAATTGCTCCAAGTCAAATATTTGCAAATGAATCCGTGTTGGGGAAATCCAAAGGGAACCTTTAATATTTGTCTGGCTATCTCTATTACACTGATAGCAATGTTTAAATGTACATCTTTATTAACGGGAGTAATCTGCCCCACATCGTTAATTCTAGTTCAAGCTATTTATCTGACAAGCACATGGTTATTAGTGGGATAAATATAGGCACATCTCAATATCACCTGTCTTTTAAAAGTTATTGAAAAGGGTATCTCTTTGCCAGTTCTAGAAGCAGCTCCACTGATATTTTGATAGCTGCAGAATTAAGGTCAGTCTTCAATGCAGCCTTTGCCACAACCCTCATAGCTAATTCTAACAAACTCCCTTACAAAACACAAGGAAATAACAGTGTTGCTCTAATTACCGACCATCAGCATCTCTCTCTCAATTCCAAGCATCTCCTGTAATTCGGACACATAATCCACCAAAGAGCATGTGTTAAAGTATTATTTTAATTCTATCCAGGTATTCACCCCTCTTCTCTTCTGAAATGCAGTCTGGCAAAAGTGACCTGATTTTAGCAGCTTGTCCCTCTTTCAACTTCTCACAGAACTTCATCTGAATTTATTATCGTTTGACTGGGTTGACTGGGTCAATGTACCCGAAAATGTCCGGCCCCCGGGCACTTAGCTCTCTGAAAATGTGGCCCCCTGAAGAATATAGTCGAATAGCACTGGTCTATGGTGTCAGCCTTAACTTCGACTTTCTTCCAAAGTGTTCATCAAACCTGGGGCATACACATTAAATGGGGCTTTCACTTTATTGAGGCATTACAATTTTCATGGCAGCTTTTGCATTCATGCGTAGACCGCAGCTGCTGTCAACGTGTGCATAGATGCACTTCGATACCCAATAAGCAGCAGCACGAGCAGATCCCCAACGGGCACTAGCAGGTTAGTCACAATTTATTCCTTTCTTTTTTTTTTTGTCCTATTTCAGCTGTCCTTAAAATACATTTTTAAAGTTTCAGGATGCAAGATATGAGTTTTATAATCACATAAGCAGTTTGGCTGTTCCGCCATCAGCCAGAAACTTTGGGGCAATTTTTGTGTCTTGGCCTTATAGTATCTTTTGTAGTGCAGTCGTCAAATCCCACTTCTACTAAGTCCCCTGGATCAACTCTTAGATCAGGCCTTTTCTCACTTGTCCCATTTAAGAAAATACTTTTTCAAGCTTTCACGCCCTCTAAGGTAGATTATTGCTGAGTCGGAGCAGAAACCAAGCTTGGACTTACAGTTGAGACAACGTTCATTCAGATTCCAAATCAGTTACACACTAGCACCATCTTCTAAATCTATACTCGCTTCCACAGCAAAGAAAATGTCTCTTCTGTAAGGGCTCTTTGACACTGGAACATACTTGCTAACTTACCTTAAATACACTTTATAGGCATTTATTCGCTGCCTTTATTTGATTACTTATGGAAAAAAATGTATATTATTGTAAATAATAGTAATAAGTGGTACTATTAGGTTGTATACTATTTCTGTGAAAACAGTGTGTGCTCTCTCTTTTCTATCTCAGTAGTCACACAGCAGTTCCCCCTGCTATTTGTTTCTCACCTCCTCGATGTCCAGCTGAGAAACCATATGTGTAGAGCAATTATTCTAGTTATTCAAATGGCGTAGGCTAAGAGAACAACGCAGATGGCGGTGTTTGCTATTGACTTTGTGTCTGCTGTATTTTGATCCGGATCTCCAACAAGACTCCCACTTGACTCTGACTGCTTCCTTTGTGATGGTCTGCCCCAATTTATTTAAATTTTTATTTGGTTTGCTTGACAGTTGCACCTGGAAAAACTGACAGGTTTCGTCTTGGCCCGCATTCTGCGAAGCCCAAAGGGTTTTTTCTTTAAAACAGCACATTGGCTCCTCAGTCAAGGTCAAACATTTGCTGAGAGGGTTGTTTTGTTTTCTGATTTGTAAGCGGACGCCTTCACTGTTGTGTGCCCTTATCGTTTTTGTGGATGTGACCCTTAACCTACAAAGCAGATTTACTGTATAAATCTCTATTGTGAGCGGTGGCTGTGATTTAAAGAGGTTGTATGTTATCTCTGATTTTGTTGTGGAATTTGACAGAAGGTCTAAAGGTCTGTGATGCACTTAACACAGTTTCAAGGGAAGAAAGGTGTTAGGGACTGATACACCTGGGCTGGTGCATGATGGTGGTGGATTGGCACTGTATTTTTAGTGAATAAGAATCTGGTGATGTCGGTTGTGTTTGTGCATCCCATCCGATGTGCTGCCTGTTTCGTGTGATTTGTGATCTTGGTATCTGCTTGTGTGTTCCTGTACACTATGCCTTTTTTATTTTGTGTGCGTGTGTGTGTGTATCATCACCTGGTCATCATCAGCCTTGCCTTGTACCTTGCAGTCCTATCACCTCCCTCTAACATTTAGGCATTAACTGCGTGGAGACGGCGACTCACTGGGCCACAAGACGGACCTCACCCTCCAGCATGGCCACAACCTGGACCGAAAGAGTCCTACTCCTCTGCAGCGACTTTAAAAAGAGCACAAAGTGACAACAAAACAACCTCCAAGCCTTTACACAACATAAGCATCAATATTCAAGGGCTAACAGTCGGTGCCTTACTCTTTAGCATTAGCCACAGACGCCGAGGTAACAGCTTTGGCAGCTTAGACAGTGGCATAGCCAGTGTGTGTGTCTGAGTGTGTATGTGTCTGTGTGGGTGTGTGTGTGTGTGTGTGTGTGTGTGTGTAACTTGGCCCGCCAGTCCCTGGGGAGGACCAGCAAAGGAGTTGTGTTACACTCTCTGACAGACCTTATACATGTTTCATCTGCTGCTCTCAGAACAGAAGACCCCTTTGTTATCTAATCCAGCCCTCTCCTTCCCAGCCTGAGAGACTGAGTTTACTGCCACAAGGCTGCTCCTCAGTCTGTCAGCCAGCCACTGACCTGAGACATATCAACCAACAGCTGAGGAGTAGCAGAAGGACTTGGTCCGGCCCAAGATATCTGCTATAAGGACTTCTCAGACAGTCTTTCAGTCCATTGCCTAGCACGTGGAGAGGGCTTTAAAATAAACAAGCACAACTGAGGGGGCTGTGTGAGGTCCACCAAAGATCGTCAAGGATCTAAATTGTGCCTCTGTTCAGCACTAAACCTCAACTTTTCTATAGATAGCAGAAAAGCAGAACTGCAGCATTTTGCAGTTCTTGTAACTAAGGATCTAACAAAAAAAATTGGTGCTTTAGGTTTTGTATTTACACTTTTACAAAGCTAGTCAGGACCATGAGTGACACTCTTAGACCCCCTTCGCTCCAGGTGAGCGTCCATATCGATGCTCCGGCATACTCAGACGGTGGACGGAAGGCGGTGTCGGATGGCTCCGTGCGATCCAGCTCCTCAACGCCAACGCTCAGACGCAAGCGCTTCAAGATGCGCCGCATGAGGAACGTGCCCAGCGAGAGGGAGCTTGAAAGGGGGCGGCCAACTGTTGGCCATCTCACGGCCCGATCCCGCTCCGGCTCCAAGGAATACCTCCAGCTGCCTTCCATTGAGATCACGCCATCCAGTGATGAAGACGCCACCTCCTCCTGGTCCCGCTGCTCCACGCCCAGCGCCTCTCCGCGTCGCAAGCGCTTCCTGTTGAGGAAGTGGCTGAAGGTCCGACAAAAGAAGGAGCAAGGCAGTGAGAGCAGGTTGGTGCGGGCTCTCCCTACATCATCTCATATACCTCCATGCTGCTTCAAGGCTACCTGCACTAATGTGTTGTAGCACTAACTTAAGAGAGTTTTAGATCATTAAACATTTTAACTTCTATGTAGCTCGAGGTTTCGTTTCACCTTTCAGAGTTTGATGCTTGATCAACAGCATGCAGCTTAATGACCACACACACATTTTAGGTAAATTGTGTGTGTGGTCATTAAGTTGATTTTTCAGTTTGCCTTTCTAAAGATCCTTGCGTTTAATCTAAAGAGAAACTTTTTTCTTTTTTTTTTTAAATGTTAAATGTAGCACCTCGGAGTGTACTTGTATATGGATGGACTAAAGTCATCCTGAGTCTTATCTTTCTGTAAAACGATTGATCTTTTAATAGCATGCATTCCTCATGCATCTTTTTCCCGTCTGTAGTGTTGTGGCATGTTTTTTTCGGAGGGTTTTTTGACTGCGCTGTTTTGAAGTCAGTGAAGCGTGACCAGGTTAAATTGAGCGAAGTACTGGGAAACAAGTTCCTTGCAGAAAACCCCAAATGACATATCAGTTTTAAAAAAGCGAAATGTTGATCTTGTCCTGATGTTAAAAGACCGCCTAATCCTTTTTTTTCTTTTTTTTTCTTAAAGCTGGCTTCATCCTTGTGTTTTGATTACACTCCTAGAATGGAATCAGCAGCGTGCACACACCTTTGCTCAGGGGTCACCATAAGTATTACACTTAGACAGCATAAATATACACACTAGACATTGTGTGTTTAAAACAAAGGGCTCAGGTGATACTGCAGGGTCATCTGAAACTCAATTCCTCATTGCAGTACTAGAGGAAAGGTCGAGGGGTTTACAAAATCAATAGGTTCCTCCCTTTCAGATACATGGTCGCGAGACATACTGACACCTGCGATACAGTATGTGACGGTGGCTCTAAAGGGAAAGGTCATCGGGTCCAGACAGTATATGACCCCTTTTTTTTAAGTTAAAGCATATTAGTAAATTTCAATAAAGTGACATTCCTCATTGAAACATCTTAAATGAGCATGTGAAGATTGAAATGTAGTAGTTAATAAAAAATTTTAAAAAATGCAAGACAAAAATAGGTATTTTCAGTTGAGTGTAATTAAAATCAGGGAAAGATTCAATGTGAGATGGAACAAAAGTACCTGTGTCCGGATGTACTTCACCAAGTGGTAGATGAAGTAGATCTTTTCCTTAAGTAAAAGTAGCAATACACTGCAGTGTAAAAAAAATACTCCTGCTTTCAGGTACAATTACTAAAGTATTAGTATCAAAATGTACTTAATGCAACAAAGGTAAAAGTACTCATTATTCAGAATGGCCCATTTCACAATCATACATTTTGTATTACTGTATTAATTAGTGATGCATTAATGTGCCATCACTTTAATGTTGCCGCCGGTGAAGGTGGGGATGGTTTTAATTGAAGTACTGCTGGGAAGCCTATATTAATACGTCATCATTAAGTAAACTAAAGCTGTCAGACAAATGTAATCAATTTAAAAAGTACAATATTTGGCTCCAAAATATAGTGGAATAGAAGTGGAAAGTATAATATAATGGAAATATTTAATACAGTACTAGTTGCTCAAAATTGTACACTGACTATGACAAAGTAGAAATTTCAATCAAGTCCTTCTAATCCTAAGAAAATGTACAAAATCTTGCAAACTAACTCGTTCAAGTTTATTTGTGGTTCTATAAATGAACTTATGTGGAGGAGTCCACAATGATAAGCTAATGATAACACCAAAATAACTCTGTTCTGATATTAAATAAAACTGCTTTTAGAGCGTGAATTTACTTTTGTGCATGTGTAGAGTTCCAAGCAGATAATAAGATAATGCACTGAGCTTAGAGCCATCGTTGTGTTGCAGTTACGGTAAAATATAGTCGACCATTTGTCTTTTATTTGCAGAATTCACACAGTTCACCAACCTTCTGCTTGCTTCATTGTACTCAAAATAGTCATGTGAAAATTGATCGTCTGTGCCTACTTTTATCGTTCTTCGGATAAAATGTCATTATTTTCGCAATCTGTAACGGGTGCCGTTCTTTGAGCTTAAAAATGTAATGGCTGGGGGTTATTTCTGCTAGTGTTTAATGGGTGTGCTCTATCCCTGTCATAGTTAACAGATGGCCGACAGGAACAACTTCCTTACTCACTCCATCAATGTGTTATCTTTACCCAAGTGGAAGACATCAGAGGCATGAGTGCATTAACCTCTGAGAGCATCACTGTGTGTGAAATACATTCTTTATCCAGCACGCCATTGGGACAGCCCGGCTCCCCCTTGGGGTGTAATGTGGACTGTTCTGAGACGATATGACTCCTCAATCGGCTGCTTGTCACTACCTGCATGTAGTATGTGAAAAGATCTACAGGCTTAAAGGTTCAATGTGTGAGATGTGCCAGAATTTAAACCTAAAACAATGAACTAAAATGATCAAAAGAATGTGGAGAGGTAACAGTGTTGACGTTGTGTCAAAGACGTCTCTGTGTTGTGTTGCAGAGATATCTACTGACTCCGTCCAGTCTGTAATACCACTTGTTCCTCTAGAGGTGATAGTGAGTAGCTCCAGTCTGCCTCAGTACAGAGGGAGAAGAAGTACAGCTGCCTGACTTGTAATTATTACAGCCATGTTCCGTGTCTGTTTTATACTTTGTTTATTGGCTTACATTCAAAGACGGCTTAGCTTCAGTTAGCAGTTAGCTCGAGGTCAGCCACAGCACCGGTGAACTGCAAACTCCCAAATGCAATACACAATATAAAGAATACATTTGAATACAATAAATATGCCAAACTACTGCGACTAAAATATGAACATTAGAGATCGTATGGACCCAGTTTAGAGGTAAAATAATGCCCCCTGTATCTTTGCAGCAGGTGGCTTGGAATTACACATTAAACCTTTTAAAGCATTGTGGGAGTGACCTGAATAGTCCAGATCTTAATATTTATCTTTATGTAATTTGTGTAGGTTTTTGTCATGTTAAGTTGCGGGAGGACAAAGTGTGCTGCTGTACAGTACACCATGCTCTATATCCATATTCTCTATTAAGTCAGCACTGTAGCCCACATTCATTTATTATTGCTGCCTTGTGGGCAGTCATTTGACAACCTAGTGTTTTATGAAAGGCTTTTAGAAAATGGAACCATTGTAAAAATAAAAAAAATAAAAATAGCCGCTTATGGCTGCCATTTGTAATTGAGGAAATTTGCGGATGCACGTCCTCTCTGGTGTTACATCCATGCAGAGTGGGGAGCATGGTTAGCTGTGAACAGGAGGATGCTCATGCAGCAGTGCACGGCAAGGCAAGTGTATGAAACCGAATGAACGGGGGAATAAGAAATATAGTGCAGACCCACATTTGATTAATTAAAAGGCAGTAGCATCAGAAATGTTTTAAGCCTCATTTTAAAAGAACTAAGCGTTGGAGCAGACCTTAAGAGTTGCAGATTTGAAGTCTCTGTGGACAGTAGGCCAAACTGTCCCTAAAACATCTGAAAGGATCATAACATACTAAATAAAAAATGCATGTTGCACTTAAGCCATTAAGTGCTTTTATTAAAGCAAAAGTATTGTTTTAAAAGCAATACTGCGACACACAGGAAGCCAGTGCAAAGATCTGAGAACTCGAAGGCTGGTTGAAAAGCCTGCCACCACAGAGAGGGTGTGTGACACGGTCATGTTTTTAATGTGTGAATATTGGTGCACATCCTGAAAAATAATTCATGGTGTTGCACTTGAAAAAAGAGAAGTTACCACCTAGCACGAGCCGACCAATCATGGTGTGAAGTGGGTGTGAATGTCAGACTGTCCGTTTCGGAAACTTACAGAAATGCTCAGACACCACTAAAGAGGAAAGAGTTCTATATGTGTAAGGTGACATAAGGGCACATTTGAATAATTTAATGACATGACTACAATGAGATTTCTGGCTTGATTTTCTGACTCACTTTTAATTGCTCTTCTTTGGCACCATAATAGATTTATTTTAATTTACCAGTCAAGTGGTCCAACGCTTTGCTGGTGTGTATTTAATAAATACTGGATGATTTATTTTTGCATGACCTGCACATTTGTTCTTTACTGGACATTGGATCTTTTCCTCCAGCTAGGATGACACTCGAGGCTGCCCTGCACCTTGACTCGGTGGCAGTGTATTCAAGAATATCAACTCAGGGGTTGTGGCTTGAAACCTGCTGTTATTGCAGAGTTGATATACAAACATGGCCGAGCATTTACAGTCAATGAAATGTATAATAATAAATCGGCTGTTTACGCAGTCTGGTGAAGTCGGTGTGAATGTGGGTTTCTGCTCATTGAAGCGGTTAAATACTGTAAGCATTTAAATACATTTCTGAGAGTTTTTTAAACTCAGTTGATTTGTCACTCGCATCTTAACCTTTCTTTTTTTTTTTTTTCTAACCTTGTTTCTGTCTTAGATTCTGTCATCATGCATAGGACTGTCTGTAGGTGTGTGTATAAGTGTGTGCGTGTGTGTTTGTAAGAGTCCAGGACCAGTGGAAGTTTGCAGACACAGACTGCGCTGATCTGCAGGCTGAAGACACAGCAAGGCTATTTTGAGGAGGTGGTGCAGTATCTTTCACCAGGCTTCACTGCTTCCACCTCGTTCCAAAACATTTAAATATTTCAGACCCACAACCTCACACAAAGCGACGTAGGAAAAAAAAGAAATCGGATGAGTTACTGTTATCCGTTTGAAGAAATGGCAATAACTTTGCCAGCTCTTCAAATTGCTTCATTACAGCAACAGGAAGATGATGAAAATGCACCTGAATAACTTCATATGGAGCAGAGAAAGTGACGAGCCACCATCAATCACCTTAAAAGTTAACATTGCATCAAGTAAGGAAACTCTGTGCTGGAAATTCTGTGAACAAAGACGATCAGTCGGATGCAAAGTTTGTCTTAAGAGTATTTTATTCTTAAAAAGGCTTTCTGCAGAAAGGATCCGAGCATACAGCACAAAGGTCTGTCAAGCTATTACCCTGTGTGAAGAGTGTGGTCTAACCTTTACACACCTCAGGTGACCCATGGGGGTCAAGAATAGGGTACAGGACAAGTACTGCTGCAACTAGTTAAGACGGGAACTGCCTTTAATCAGTTTGTCAATTATCAAACAAACTCACTTCCTCCTTAAGTGTTGACTGATTTCTCCCACAATGAACACCAAGGTCATCTTGAGCTCTTACCTTCACACAGCACCACTTCACTAATGAGCACCAACCATGGAGATAAGAAACGCAGCCGTAAAGCAATGCAGCGTTTTTCCATTACAACTCTTCCCAATGTTACTTCTTCTGGTTGCATTGCAAACTACAGCAAATACAATACGTTCTTACAATTTACAATGCATTTACACCAATAACAGCCAGATGTATAAAGACCATGGCTAAGATAATGAGATGCTTAAAAGTAGGCAAATGTGATTCAGATTCGGATCATACTTCAACTAAAATAAGCGGGTTGGATTATGTTAGCACAGCAGCTATGTTGTGCATTCTATATTGGAAAGGAAATCCCAAATAATGCGCCATTACATTTATTTTGCTTGCGGTTATTACTGAAGATGGTTGTACTTGCTCTTTCTTTAAAATTGCCAGTATTTTGTTACGCTTCAATGCTGTCATGTACGAAGTGCATATTCTATCAATTGTGTATGAGAAATGAATAATTCAGTGTGGGTCCAAGCTATGTCAAATTTCTGTTCTTGTAATTTCAAAAGAACATGCACTAAAGGAAAAAGATACATGTATAAACACTTGAACCCGGACAAACACATTTGTTCCTACAGCACCGTCGGCCCCTGAGAGATCAGCTCGAAGGCACAGCGCTTACCTGCTGCAGACGAGCATGAGCTAACATATGAGGGAGTGGACTTCAAATGCTGTTCCACACCAAAAAAGTTCCTTGTTTAGGCTGATATGTTGCGGTTAAAAGTTGTCCTTTTCTGAATGAATCCACTGATCTTTGCTCAGCACAGTATCAGTTTGTTATCTATCCTTCACAACTGCTCAAATACTCTATGCTTTACCCTTTTCAACCTTAATGCAGCTATATTTCAGTATTCTACCCTCTTTCAAACTGATATTTCCTTTTGAAAAAATTGAAAACTCACTGCCAAGGTGATGTGGCCATTTGTTTTGGATGTTATCCAGTTTAATTGAGTAAAGATAAATAAATAATAAGTCGATTATTACACTTATTTTTGAGAAAAATAGCATGTTAAGACTCGACACAAGTTAAATGATTGGTTAATGGCTAGTAGAGTTTAAAAACGGTTTTGAGTGGGCATTAGAGTTGGGTATACCAAAAGTACAGCTTTTTTCATACATTCCAGGTTCCCCTCCCGCCTCGTGTAGAGCATTGCTACTGTTGGAATGGGATTAGGGCACCCTGCAGAGTGAATAAATTTAGACCTTTCCCAACAGACCGGCTTTATTCTTACAGTAAATGTCAAAGTGTGGACGGAATGACAACAGAAGCTAAAATTAGGGAAAATCATCCATTTAAAAAAAGAAAATGGCAGCCAAGTCTTTGTGATATCATTCATGTGTGCAACTTTGACTTGACCTGTGTGAGATCTATAATTACTAATGCTCTATTATGTGTTAATGATTTTCTATAATTCTATTCATTTCCACATCTAAAAACCTTACTTATGATCTGAAGCCTTATCTTTTTCATAGCCTGTGTCATATAGCCCCCTCTAGTGTTACCTCTGGATATGTGCATGAGCAGGAAAGGACTCATATCCAAACAGACCTGTATATTGGACAGTTGGCAAATATATTTGATCCTTAATGTGCAGGATCTTGGACAGTTGATATTGGGCCCTGTGGAAAGAGATTTATGATAGAAACTGATACTTTTGCCCTGCAGGGGCCTAGATCATGTAGTTCAAAACAGCTGAAAAGTTTATACTTTTGAGTCTTTTACATGCTTTTTGCCTTGTGTTTCTTGTTTGCAGGAGAAAATATTGGCAATTTACTTTGAAACTAACAAATCAGGGAAAAAAAACCTGATTCATGAGATTACTCACAGGAACCTTTTCTGCGATGAAATGCATATACAGTACATGTACACCTCAAAATGAACGTTTACGTTTAATGGAAGCATGCTGTAATGAATAACCTCACTTCTTTTTCATGTGACATGCAGCAGCCAGCAGAGCAGCCAGCAGAGCAGCCAGCAGAGCAGCCATGAAGACGATGGCACTCGCTTCTTGACTCCATTAATCCGAGAGGAGAGGTGAGCTCTGTGTGTGTGTGTGTGTGTGTGTGTGACATAAATCGAAATCAGAGGATTAAATCCAGGAAATATTTCTTACATGGTTATCCAGTAAACAGAATGTTAGAAGTATAGAGCATATTTTGAAACTGTTGAATTATCTACCAGGTCAGATTCATGATGCTGGGATGAACAATCAACTCAAAATGTTAATGTATTCCCTAATTTCTCGTCAAATGTTTTGCACGCATTCTCCACTAGGGGGCGCTTCCTTCATGCTGGTACACAAAGGTATTGCTACATAACACAATCGGTTTCTGTCTGTTTCATTGTGGCTTTTAATCAATCCGATTTTTTTACCTTCAAAATACTTTTTCAAGCCTTCAACTTGCTTATGTGATTCTTTTTGGAAGAGACTCATTCTGTGCAACTGGAGTAATGTCAGGGACTCGAATGAGGACTCCAAAAGAGCATAGAGGGGGATTTGTGGTCTTGACTTTAAAGGCATATTGACAAAAAGGCCTCTTTATGTCACTATGAATGGTCCTTTTTTTGGATATCTGCCTATTAAACAGTCTTGTAATAGTGCCAATGTGTAACTGTGTCTACAGTAGTTGGTGTCTCTACTGCCCCAAAGCTCAGTTTGAGTTGAGACATGGATCATTAGCTCTTTAGCACCTTGGCGTATGCTTCGGTTGTCACAGGAGCACCTGTGACAGGCCTGGACATTCAATTAGTTATAGAACCTGGTGTGTAGGTGTGTTTGTATCCGTCTGGCTGTTTTAAGTGTGTGTGCCTGGGATGTGATGTGCAGTTTCATATTTTATCCCTTATAAAAGTAAAAAAAAATTGCATTACGCGGAACTTCATAGTCTACTGCGGGAATTCCTGGTTTATAAAAAAAATATAAAAAATGGTTTAAGGATATTCAGATAAAAACAGAAAATGAGTAGGAATCCTCTTCGTCTAGCCTCGTAGTAACCACCCACTTAGCTGCTTTCAGCTCTGTTCACTACACCTCCACTCTTTCTCTCTGTCCTGCTCTCTCGCTGGCTCTCCCTCCCGCGCTCTCTTCTCACTCAGTGTCTCCTCTTGCTCGAATTAGGAACAGTACCTCTCAAACCTATGGGATTTCTCGCGGCTCTTCTCTTTGCGTTGCTGGTGATAGCTAGTGAGGGGCGTCTGCAGCAGCTGCAGGGAGAGCAGCGTTCTGTAGCCGGCTTTAGAGGGCACGGAATGTCATGTCTCCTCTGCAGGTAAAAACAGCTGCGTCTCTGCCTAGAGGATGCACCGCTGCCTCTCCAGAACTCTTACCCATCTCGCCGTCTCCATGTCCGTCAGTCTTGTTTTGCTCTTACTGCGTCTGTCTGTTTGTCGTGTGTGCTGCAGTTTGCTCAGTGTGCTTCTGTGCAGCTGCATTTGAAGTGACAGAGCAGGCTGCCGGCTAATATGTCCGACTAGCTGTGATTTTAGCTGCTTCTGCCAGATTATTAGGGCATCCGTGGTGGTTCAGGGAGAGAGACTGATGACATGGGGAGAAGTTTGCTCATTTGCCGTTATTTTTTCGTGTATTTGCATCTGCGGATGCTGCCAAGTTCCACTCCTTCACTATAGCTGCAGATAAGGTTATGTAATATCACAGTATGACTTATGTCAGACAATGTGCAATGTGAGTCATCAGCGAAGATGACGCAGCACATGATTGTGAATCAGGATTACACACTGAGACATGCCGTCGCAGTGTGGAGTATATATTTACTGTATATAACGCCTGTACAGCGACACTTAACAGTAAGACAAAATATAATAGGACACTCTGAAACATGAGAAGACAATATAAAAAGGCACACATAAATATGACTTTAAAAGAGTAAAATAAAAGTTAGATAGAAAGTAAGATGAAAAAGAAGACAGAATAATTACGTTATATTATATTGCAGATACAATGCAGTGCAAACTGTGAATAAAAAGTGTTTTAATTGTTAGATTTTTTTTAATAAAGTTCAATGGTAAACAGAAAAGTCTTGAGCCCTGATTAAAGTGGACATCAGGCTCATTTTCAGGTTCATACTTGTATTTTGGGTTTGAACATGTTTACACGCTTTAATGTTCAAAAAACACCTAATTTTTCTCATACTGAATATACCTGTTTTCAGACAGACAGTATAGTCTAAGGAACCTGCCTGTGACATAAGAAGGGGAGCCGACTCTGAATGGCGCATTGAAACCTATGTTTTCTGACCGAGGCAGCACACAAATCCTATTTCACAGTTTGTAGGCGTTCCAGATATCCAAATGTTTGTGCAGAAGCTGTGAAAAAGTGAGTTTTTCACAATATGTTCCCTTTAAAAGAGCTGAGAGTTGGAGAAGATCTCAATGTTTCCGTGTGTTTGCTCCAGATATGCATCCAGCGCATTAAAATGTTGAGTGCTGTGTTTAGTTTTGACTGGTGACAGTAAACAGACATGTCCCAGATGATTTGAGAAGTCTGGACAGATCAGAAATGTATCATGGCCCGAAACGATCAAGCACTTTATATACCAACAGCAACATTTTAAATCATATAACAATGTTGTGACAAGCAGCTGTTTGAATTTCCATGACATTAAGATTTCTGGCTTCGTTTGGGGTCTTTGACGTCAATCTGAACATTTTTTTTTTCTGTTTTGTCTTTGTTGAACTGGAGAGATTCTTGCACATCCAATAATTGTTATGTTGAATGCACTGCCTCAATGCTTGTATGTCACCTGGTGTATTGTTATATAAATCTGTGTGTCATCTGCATAATAATGTGTTGTTTTCTTTAATCTGAGATGGTGGGAGCCTGAGAATGGAGCAGTGTATTAGCAGGTGTAATAACACTACTGTATAAAAAACTATAATGTACTTTTAAGTATTTGTCAATGATTACAATTTCTCCCTTTTTAAGCACCCCTTACTGGATTATGAACAGATATAAACTGGTTAGGGAATAATTGATAACACTACATAATATGTTTGTATTTATATATAATGATACAGTGCATTATAAAGAAATTAATATATTTGTACAAATAATATACCATTTAATAAACCATTTATTCATTGTTTATATACTGCTTGAAATGGTAAATAAAGTAAGTATTTATTACATTATTTCAAAATTGTTACTATTATTAGTGGTATTTTAAGTAGTAGTACGGTGTATAAGACCTCGCTGAATGAAATCAGTGGCAGTGGATTCAGCTCCTCATCCTCATTCTCGATCCTCTCTCTTCCTCTGCAGGTCTGACAGTGCAGCGGACAAAATCAGGTAAGTCTGCTTTCTGACTCCTCCTCCTTTACCTATGGGAGTGTGAGCACAGTGTGTGCCGGTGGGCTCATGGAGCAGAGACACAGGCCACGCTGTCACCCCATTTGCCCCGGCCCGCCCACCCCGCATGTGACACAGATTCATGGCTTTGTCCGCCAAGCAAGGTGTCTGAATGCGCTTTACATTTGGAGAGGCCTGCAGTGAATACAGTTGCAAGTCATGGAATGTCATTGTTTGCTTTTATTGGACAAACAACACCAGACACAAACAGGGCTTTGTGAGTTGGACAGTATTGTGAAGCTTTTTAGTCTTTTAGCTAGCCAGCCCGTGGCAGGTCAGCACTGTGGACGCACACTGTGGGCACAGACACTTTATTCTTCAGGGTGTGAAGGCTTTCCTGTCACATGAGACCCTGCCAGTCCTGAAGCAGAGGGGTTCAAGGCACAAGCTAAAAGAAAGGGTGAGTCATGTAATGATGATTTTAGTATTGTGGCGCACCACAGGAGAAACCTGTTGGGGAAAGGGGATTTTACAAATAGCTGGTCGTCTATGCTTCACTTAGTGGAGGAGAAGCTAAATGTGCATTGATTTAGTATCACAGTTCATACTCTGGGTTTAATACATATACTGTATATGCATAATCCACATCTAAATAGTTTGAAATGCTTTTTGAACCATTACGATTGTATTTGTTTACATCTCCTCCTTTGTGAATGGTACAGTATGCTGTATATAATCTGGTTTTAGTTTCCCCAATGACATCTATATGTATTACATTTGGGTTTGCACGTTTTTTAACTCAACGGGTACATGAGTGGCATTTACCCCAAATGATGTAAGGTGGTAGCTCAGCACTGACTACATGTTGTGCACTGTGAGGAGTGAGATGCACAGCTTGCTATGAGGCCATAACCATGAGGGCGGTGGGCGGCGTACTCTGCGTGCAGTGATCAGTCAGGAAAAGTCGTGTTTGTGTGGCAAGTTTTCTGAGCTCAGTGGACACTGTTATTTTGGTGCCTTGGTGTGTTTGCGCGCTCTGGTATGTGTGTGTGTGGTTTGGTATGCCTTTGAGCGGTCAGTCATGCGAGTTGGGTGACTAGTCGACCGGGAAAGCACCAGGAGTCTCTGAACGCCAACACACAACCAGGAGAGGGTTTGTTGAACGCTAGTTGGGTTGTCTGTCTACACCATCTTTGAAGTCGGTAGTTGTTTTGTTTTTTTGAAGGATAAATTAATGTTTAAATTCCAGTTGTTTCAATCCCTTGTTGAAACGCTTATACAACTTTGCAGTTGGCCTGTGAAAACAAGCTTTCATACACCTGTGAGTCCACTCTCTAATATGTGGCAGAGAGTCGGCTATGAGACTAAGTGATGTTTTTATTTTGTGATCACTTACGTGCTGTATCCAGCTCAATTTAAAGTCCTTGTCCACTCAAAGGTGTGTTTTGCTTTTTTGTGACTTCCTGGATGTTTGACCTTCACTGTGCAGAATGATGTTTGTGCAAAAAGCTGTTTTTTTTTTTTTTACATTCATCTGCTGAAGGGAGACATGTTCTCACCCGTAATCTGAGTTTAAAGCGAGTACCTACAAGCATGATTATGTGACATCACAACTAGTTTGGAGGCAAAGCATGATAATCGCTTGACTTTTCAGTAAAGTAGGAGACATCTTGTGTCCAACAGTTAAACTTTTGAAATGATCAACATTTGCTTATTCATAGATTGTGGATTTTTCAATGAGTGAGAGAGTAGATGTAGTTGTATGATCAAAGCAGAGTGTTTGTATATCTGATCAAATATGTTTGGATCTTTAAGAATGCTAATGCACACATGTATTGCTACGTTCCAGATTATGCTGCTCTTGCAGCTTTACAAGCTGTGAAACTTCTTCCCTGCACTGTTCACACAGGTGGCAACTGAGCAATCTGGAACTGAAAGCGTCCGTAGAGTCAATGTTCCTACAGTCATAGCAAGCAAGAGCACCTACCTCATAAAACCCCATCTGTAGCAATTGGCAAAGAACTGGATGATTCAGCGTTGGTATACCTTCAGAACAGAGCATGTTTTTAAGGCTAAGCTAGCGTCCAATAAACTAACATGCAAATTAAACTACTCTCTTTTCGGTGAAATTAGCTGCATGAACCCAAACTTGAAAACTGAAGTCAACCTCATACAGTTGCACAACAGTGAGCATGCAACACATATTCCGTAATTTGGAAAATTGTTGTTGGAGTTGTGGATATGATGTCCAAACAAATGTAAGTGTAACGCAGCCTTTCAGACAATGAAAATGACATTTATGATCCATGCATACCATACGAAATCAAGTCTCGCATTGCAGTATCGATAAAACATGAATACACTGTCTGCTGGATCCACAAGCCAGATAATGATAAATCTGTTTCTGTATCCCTTGTAACTCCATCGCAGGTATTTCCTAAGTGGTCACGAGGCCCACAAACTGAACAAGATCGATACTTAGTTTGTTATCAAGCTAACTGTAAATAATGCATGCAAAGAGCCCTCGGGCTGGATAAAGTGGGCAGGATGGAAGTGCATTTGGAAACTTTGCAGTGTGCATGTTTAAAATAAGAGTTGGAGTCAGTTGTTGCAAGGCAGACAGAAGCTCTGATGTATTCTATGGCTGATAACATAAGTGGCTGCTGAGTAGAATAACGTGACAGTAACTGATCTTGTCCTTTTAATGACTATTACTGTATGTAGTGCTGCTGCTGAGCTCTCCTAAACAGTCCTGCGTTGTACTTTCTGCCTTTTCCGCCTTTTGTTCTGATGTCCGCATTGCTCTTCCGCCGTCTCAATTGTCGGATTATCGATCGTCTGTGGTTTGAGACATTAGCTTCCAGTGATGGAGGTCAGCATAATCTGATCTTACTCTTTACTTTGTGCAGGAGCCTCGGAAAAGCAAGGATCCAACATATTGAGAAAATGATACTTAGAAAAAGACGAGTTAGACGGGGTTCTAGTTCCAGGTGACTTTCAAAAAAGGAAAGGACGAGTCGGTACAGTAATGATGCCACGGTGAGGACATTTTCCCACCGGTTGATAAACTTGTGTTGCTGATTAATACACCGGACATTTTCCGATAAAAGATATTTGTCGATGAGGCTCGATATCTTACTTTGATCTTGAACGTTGGATGGCTGTGTGTCTGACCTCTCCGGTCGAGCTTTCGCTGCAGGGCCCGGAGGCGGAGAGAAACAGGCTGCGTCGCGTCTCGTGGAATCAAAAGCATTGTCATACTAAAGTGGCCGCGATCAGCGATCAAAAATATTTAGTAAAATTGTCTTCATAATTGTTCTAATCTAGTATACTTCCTGTAATAATATATTTATTTTTTCTTTACTTGTTTTATTATTTCAGGTTACATTTTTCTAGTCGTTTTGGTGATAATCCTATAATCCTCTTCATTCGTTGCCCTTTATGAGCCTTAAATGGGTACATCTACAGCATTGTTGTTTTCTGTTTGATCTTATTATAGATGTGTTATAACGAGTCCTCTGGGCCATCCCCCCTAATGCTGCACATCTGTCCAGCTCCAGCTGCATACGAGTGTGTTTGTGTTTTGCTGAATTTGGGTCATTGGGTTTGCCAGGGTAGCTATGTCTGCAAGATGCTATGAATTACATGACGTAGTTGCTATGCCTTCTCCATATTCATGTGTGTGTTTGTGCGTGCTTGTGTGCGTTCGTGTGCGTGCGGCCACCGCATCACTGATTGTGCTCCTCGCCAAAGACTGCGCGATGCTTTGGTCGAGGATCGCGGATGCATGGCTGCAGCTTGTAGCGCAGACAGACGAGGAGGAGAGATAGAGAAAGTGGAGGGGAGCAGAGCAGGGGAGGGAGGCTGATAAAACAGAGAGAGGAGGAAAGGAGGTGAAGGACCACCCTTATCGAGCATAGCGGTTCGCACGGAGCCTACCAAAGGGACCTTCCCACACACACACCATGGCCAGCCAGCCAATCAGAGCACTCGCATCCCTGAGCCATCCTCCCTCGTACAACTGCTCATCCATGGCTCAGCGAAGCAGATGTGAGGTGATGCGGTAGGAAGCGAGGATGCGAACCACCTGGACAGAAAATTGAAAGTCACTGTGTTTTTGATGTACAGGGAGGGAACATGGTGGTGTGGTAATAGCTGTGAGGAAATGTGGGCAAGGAGGAGAACACTGGTTTAGATGTATTTGTACTAGGATGCATCCAGTCAGTCAGTCAGTCTGGACATCCTGCAGCT
Organism: Bovichtus diacanthus; assembly: GCA_943590825.1. Lineage (NCBI taxonomy): Eukaryota > Metazoa > Chordata > Actinopteri > Perciformes > Bovichtidae > Bovichtus > Bovichtus diacanthus. Next base: position 3,210,076 of record CALSBV010010348.1, on the reverse strand, counting down.
TCCGAACAGGCATTTTAGCTTAACAAGTGTTGTCTGCATCACCTCGGTTTACAACTTATAGTTTCTGAGCTGGTGACATTATTTTTCCTCTGACTGATTTTGGATGTGCTGCGTAAGATAGGAGGACAAGGGGGATTTTATGAGGCTTGGCGAGGATGACAAAGCATGCTGGACAAGTGACAATCTGACAACGAAACAGCGGGACAGAGATTGAAGAGAGGCCATGAGAGCCAGGAGAGAGGCCAGGATGGTGTCTGCCTGTTCACCATGCACAAACATAAGGTCAGGTCTGATTTCTGTTACCTTTCTTTAGCTGCGGTACTTGCTCATTCTGTATTAGTTTGATCGAGCAGCACATTAGCTGACATGCGTTACCGCTGCATGAAATTAATGTTAAACTTAATGTATGCCATGAATAACCTTTTTATATTTGAAAAATGTGTGTGTTTGATGTATTGGTATAATAGTATCTGTAAAGATTTCAAATGTCATATAAGAGATTAGTTAAATTCCAAAGATTTGAGTACAGAGGAGCATTAAATGTTATAATAATACCATCTGATTTGCACCCCAGGCTGGTTATTTTCACATATACTACTATATGTAGGCTTCTACTATATACTATATAATCCAAAATTGGTCCTCTGGCTGTTTTACAATCGTCCTCTGATTATCTACCAAAGTACTAATGTAGTTTCCACTGAGTGAATCACATGACCTAGACGACCCTGCTATAGTTCTGCAGCTGTCCCCTTTTCTGTTTGACCTTTGCTGCGAAAAAGCACCCGCTTTCACTCTGTCCACGGCAGACTTTTAAATGTCAAATACATTATTCTGACTTGCAACATAAGAATAATGTAAAGGTGCATGCTTTGTCAATCAATACAACATGTTACGCCTGGCAAATTCAGTGTAAAAAATGTGTCTTCTTCAGCAATTTATTTAAAAATGATACATGCATTTACCTTCACCTGATGAATGCAGGGCGCGGTGGAATAAATCACCGTAGGTCAGTGTTTCTGCAATATACCCCACACGCGCACACACACACATTTGAGTAGAAGGGATTTTCCACCTAAATCTCCTCTGTGATCTCTGCTCCCCAGGTCCATTAGGGGCAATTTGGTTAGATTTACTGCGCCTGTCGATGGGGATACAGGGCAGTCCTAGCACTGCTTTAGGTTACCGCTCTGTGTTAAATACTCCTGGCAGGTATTACTGTGTTCCCCTCACATAACTATCTCAACAGCCCTCACATGAATCACCAATGATAGTCATTAAGGAGCGAAAGAAGTGGCAATAGCTCAAGCACACTTTGATTCATTATTTCTATTATATGAGACAACGGAAAAAATTGCTCATTTGCTTTAATGGAAAAAAGGGATTGCCGGCCAAAGAGTCGGTGTCAGATTTTTTTCTATAAAATTGTCTAGCTGCTTCACACCTATCGTAAAACAGCTATACGAGTAATGCTGTGCCATTCATACAGGAAGACATAATGTGTAGCATTTCCTTCTTTACTATTGCAGCTCAACAGATGTTCACAATCTATACAAAGTCAATTTGTACATAATTTTAAACCAAAATACTTGTGGCTGTACAGTTTATTCAAATTATTTGGAGTTAGTGTTGACGGTGTAATGTTAAACATCAGAGAAGAGTTGGTTAATATGACAGATGCAATGATATTAATATTACCACGCTCCTAAAACGCCAACTGGTGTTCTTGAGTATGTTGTCATTTCTGATGCGCTCCTACCTTCCTGTTCTCACTCATTCATCAAGAATGTTGAGTATAAGTTTCACCAAATTGACAAGCTATTTTACCAAGCAATGCATTGGCTGCTGCTAATGTGTGCAGAGTACATTGTACTTTTAATGTAAATTAAAAAGATAATTCTTTTAACTTCTTTTCCTACTTGAAACAAACATTCCACTCAATTACTCAATAACTGGCACTACAGTGCAAACTTGAATCACTTATATTTCTCAAAGATCAAGTATCAAAATCTACCAAATGCTGGAATATATTGGAATTTTGTTTTGTGCGTGATCTCGTCTTCACCACCGCGATCTCCAAGCTACAGATGGCACAAATACCTCTTATATTAGAATAATTGACCAATCTTTCCATCACTTGCACTGTCCATTTAACCCTAGAATTTGTATTGAAATGCACACTGTGTGAACATCTGTGGGCTTTCGTTTTATGGCTCTAAAATGTGAGCTTCATGGGTAAAAGACTAAACTTAAGAAATGCAAATTAAACAGTGCATTTTTCTGACTTGACTTCCAGCTTGACATTTTATATTATTTAAGTATAATATTAGTAGCAGTCAATGTATATTTACTTTAGTGTTGAGGTGAATAAACATTATTTACGATAAAATTCATTAAATAATAAATCTTGCAGCAACCGCTTTAAATGCTGAATTTTAGAAACAATCCTCAAAACGGATTTTTTTTTTTTTTATCTGCGGTCCCTAATTATTGTATGGATTGATTGGAACTAGGAGCTAAAAAGGTGATTTCTAACTAATTCTCTTTTTCCAATAAAATATAGTAAAAAATAACCAAAAAAAACGTCCTTTTCACCAATATGAACCTGAGTCATTATCATGTGACGGCCTGTATTTTGGGCCAGCTGTTGACGTGCCTCACTGTGGGTGATTCATTAAGTAGCCCTGTCTGTCTACCGCACACCCACTTGGCACTTTCGTAGAAGGTCTTGTTTTCATGCTAGGTGAACATCTGCGTCATTGTAGTGTTACACAAGGATATATGATGGTATGAACTAAACTAAATTTAGACCCGTTTGTCATTTAGAGACGAGTCTGTCCATATCCATCCGCACTTAGAGCTGTAATTGATACCAATCCATTCGTCATTAAGCCCACTTAATGCGGTCTTATTAATGTAGTATTGGTTTGAGGGAGAAGTCTGTGACATAATGTAGCTGGAGTTCATTCTGTCCGTTGCACCACTCAAAGGAGTAGTTTGGTGCACTTTTTGTGCAAGGACAGACAGTATGGAGTAGGCTAGAGCCACCAGCCTCTACTGTCTCCATCTGAGTGGGCCATGTGTCTGCAAGCAGCAGCACTTTACTGCTGACTCATCACGGGGCCTCTGGTGACTCGAGGTGTAATTCACATATGTTCATCAGCAAATCAGTCCCGCTGATCACGCTAATTGTCTATATCTCCGCCCCAACAGGCCAACATTTAATGCATCTTTCCTGCAAATAAGCACTCTTATCCAGATGCATATCAACAGGGATACGATATGCCGTAGCTCCGTCTGTCAAGTCAAAATTAATAACACAGTTGTTCTCCGCTGAACACCGCAGGTCCATCCGGGGGTTTGATGATTAGCACTAAACATTTCAAAGACCTTAACAGTCAAATTCAATTATTTGTGCCAGATTGCCTTTGTGAAGCATATCTGTCTTTAATGGAAGGTCTGTTTTTCAGGTTTCATAAATCAAGTGGTGTAATCTGTAATCTTTCCCCTCTGAATTTCCTTCCACCGTAGCAGATATGATTGATTTCCCCTCTAGCTGTTCCAAAGGGACCGTGGCTTATTCTAACTTATGGCTTCTTCTGTTCATCTGCATCCTACATTTGCGAGCGAACGAAGCACCAAGGGTCATTTTAAACATCCACTTTTAGTTTCAGCATATTGACGCCACTGTGTGTTTATTTTGCAACACAGCATTTGGCAAAAATGTTAATGCTTGTGTGTTTAGTCGCAGCAGGAAAATGCTCCGTTAATCAATTTCTCGCAGCGAGAAAACATTAAACTTGATTACCTCACCGACGCGCATAAGATCTATATAAGGTGTTGCACAGCCGAAAGAAACTCCTCAATAGGTGCTGGGAAGCTCAGTCAGGGGTAAAGGAGTGGGTAGAAATTGCTCTGACTGGAGAGGCAAATGCATTATCAGGTGCCACAGCAAAAATGAATTGATTTGAAAAGATGGAGGAGTGGTTTAGGGCCTCTGATCACGGTGATTCATGGTACATGTGGGCGCTCTGTATTGAGTCACTGGCGGCAGCAGCGACAGGAGTGAAAGGACTACACTCTGCAAGCCCAATAACTAATTACTTTACTATATGAGCACGTACAAATACACACACACAAACTACAATACTCATACATGTAATTTTGTGTGACATGTTAGTCCCAAACAATTATTGTTTATTTTTCGAATTGTCTCGATTTGGAATAAGACTAAAAGCAAATGCCAGAGAATATTTGCGACCGTTACACCGGTGCATTTTAGTTAGCGTCAACTGCCATCAGGTCAATCACGATATGAAAAAGAAAGAAATACTCTACCAAAACCTCTCATTCACTCTTCTCTACCCTCACTGATAGGCCAAGCAAAAGAAGTGGAAGAAACTGATATGGAAACCCCAAAGGTAGGATATAACTCGACAAGCAAAAGACACTCCACACATTAGCATTGAAGCAAAGATAAATAATAGGTTTTGGCACATTATACCATCTTTCATCCTTTTTATATATATATATATATATTTATATATGTATATATCTATTCACCCCCATTTCTTAAAATAAAAGTATGTTCTTCGTCGTCAAGTCAAGTGGTTCATCACATCTGAGAATGTCATATTTGCTGACGCCAAAAGAGGGAGCTGTTTCATTGTGGCATACTTTATATAAATCTTACAATTGCATTTACTTCCCCTCCACTTCTTTCGGTCCTCAGATTTCAGTGTGAGATCCGGGAACAAAACTGCTATAGCATCATTTGCTGAATCACTGTCAGCAATGTCCTCTGCAGCTGCACGGCGGGGTGAGAGGTGGGCACACTATAGCCATTTTGGTTCCAATATGGCTTGTCTGTGCAGTCTAAAATATAACTACTCCAAACCTTGCTGCAAGGGCAAGACTGTAGAAAAACTGGCACGACTCTCTGCAGTCATGTAAGGTGAAAAAGTTAACAAAAAATAGGCACGCCACTGATTTCACAGGATCGGTTAACTTGTCAAGAGGAGTTCTACTCGTCGTATTATTTTCCTGAGAAAATAACCCTGATCATGTCATGATGATTGGTGGAGTTTGAGAGAAGTGAACTTTGACCAGTCAGGGAGGGTCTAACAGAAGATGCTATCAAGTTCCATTAAGGGAAATGTAGGCTCCAGTGTTTTGAAGCATGACACCTACTTGGGAGGGAAAATCCGGATGTCTCGGCCTCTGCTGCCTCGATTTTGACCATTCTTGTTTTAATCCATCCCTCTCATCTTCCAACTTCATGGAACTGCAGTCTTTAATTGGCTGGACTGCTTTTGCTCTCCTCTGGTGTGCTGAGCTAAATCTTAGTGAATCAATCGATCAATCCCACAGCATTTGAGTTATTGGTCATGCTATTTTCTGACTACTTTGGATGTAGTAAAGAATAAATTATCAAATGGCCTTTGTGTCCTGTTAGTGCCAGGTTGGTAAATATCATAAAATAGAATAGTATCAATCCGATTACCCGAGGAGTTATACAAAACAGGGCTACGGTGTGTTGCTATCTGAGGACATTAGAGAAAAATCCCCATCTCTGCAATATTTGACCTTGTTGACGTAATCCTGGTTTTCAGGTTTTCATCCCACAGCAAAGGCGTTATGTGCAAAAAGCAGTGATTCTTGATTGTAATTCTGGACATTACCTCTGCAGATTTAATCAGTGCAAAGTTGAGGGGATTTGAAAGTCTGAGGCCTTGCTGGGTGATTGTTCCTTTGTCGCCATGAGTGACGTTGATCGTAAAGCTCAAAATAGCTCAAGTGCCGTCCTTGAAGGCTTTGTTGGTGATAATGGCATAGCAACAAATAGTATGCAAATATAAAGTGTGTGTACTTGCCCATGTGGAGCTCAGCATTGTGTTTTCCCTGTCTACATCTGTATGTCTGACTGAAAACATCAGGCAAGGTCCGCATGTGGCCCTGAAGCGGGAGGCTGGACCGCTCCCGGCTTCTGTGGTGGCGGGGTCGTCTCTGTGGCAACAGCCCTGAACGACTCGATGCAAGGGGACGGTTCAGCCTATATGTCTCCATCCCAATCCCTTATCCTGCTACACAAGCAGAGTCCTTTTTAATATAAAGATGGCTTTCCTCACTCTACATTCTATTCATTCTTAATTTAGACATTTAATTTAGATCCGTGCAGCTGCCGTGTTTTTATTCCACTTGCCTGTTTAAATGAGGGTTAAACAAATGTTCCTTTGAGGACAGAGCGTGAGGACACAGATGGGGTTATGCTTTCACCCGCGGAGCTCTGCGTTTGAGTGTTACCAACAGTGAATAACCCCTCAGCGAAAGCACATCGGACCACGTTGGCGTCCACACCACAGCAACTCACGCTCACGGATGATTCTGTGACGACTTAGCTGCCGTTGTATGGTTATGTAATTAGGAACAATGAGGAATAGGTCTTGATTAAATAAGAAGAAAATACAAACTGCACAGAGACGAATCTCCTTAACGGGAGATCTCCTTTTTGCACCGCAACGGTTTAAAAAAAAGAAAAATCCGCTTTTGTCATTTTCTAATCAAATACACTTTTTATCAAATTCAGTGAATACCTCCACCTTTTTAATTGTAAAAAAAAATATGACTGAAAAGAGCAAATACATTTTAAATATTAAGTGGTAAGTATAGTATAAGTATAAGGTGGTTAAGCGGCTTCCCTCAAGTGACTCTTTGACATTTCTGTCCCTTGATAGGAGTGTCAGCAGTGCAGTATTAGTTGAAGTGTATAACCTACTCTCCTGGATGTGGACTAGATCTGGGGAGATCAGCAGAACCTGATCTCTCTGTGTCGTGACATCATTTTTGTGAACAGGGCGGCCGTGTATTTGAGGAGCTCAGGGTCATGGATGTGATGAGTCATTGATGCACTGCATAATAGCTACAGCTCCGGTTTAGGCTGGAGACTTACAAAGACGTCGTTGGCCTTGCTGCAGGTAGCCCACAGAGTTTACTCAGAGTTTATCAATCTCAATTTGTCATTCACATAATGATGACACAAACACAGCGGCTGGGTTATTTTTATATTTATATGGTTCTTAAATGACACTAAATCGGTCAAATAAATAAATAATTATTCCTTTAAAAGGCAATGCACTCCATTAACAATCTCTTAAAAAATGCCCTCCAGGTTAAAGTAACACACCTACTGCTATCCAATGAACCTTTAGTGTAGTGCAAACATACTTTTGATTCAATTTTATAGCATAAACTTGCTGGCTTAACTGCCTAATATTAGGTGCACTGGCTGTTTGCTCTACTCTGTTTTTATTTCCATCAGTGCAGGTCTATTCTCTCTCAAACCTAAACCTATTGTTTAGGTTAATAATCCCAAACTCCATTTTCCACCACTTCTCTCTTCTCCTTCCTCTCACTGCGCTTTGGCGTGCGTGTGTGTGTGTCTGTGTGTGTCTGTGTGTGTGTGTAAAAAGAAACCTCGGCCTATTTTCATCCTGCTTGCTGCAGCATAAACAACAAATGGAATTCTTTTTTAAATGAGTGCTTTAATGTCAGCACATGCCGTACTTTGTTCTTTTATTCATGGTACACGTGACCGCTGCGCAGAAGGCCATCTGTGTTTCACTCCATCACTTTTTTGGGCTGACCTGATAGAGAACATGATACCTTTCCCTCGCGGTGTTGCCCGTTTTTCTTCTTTTTTTTTTTTTTTGCAATCGAACATATTTAGTCATTTATCATCACTGTCATCATTCTGTCTTTCACTCTCCCTCCCTTTCACTGCTTTTATGTTTTAGTCAATGTTATTCTGTCCTTAGTGGGATTTCTGCTGCTAGTGTGTTTTCTGAACAATATTAAATTGACTCTGGTTTACTCCTGAGCTGCTTTCTACTATGCGTTGCTGTCCCATGTTTGCATCCGTTTAACCTTATTCTTATCTGTTGCCTATGACTTTGCTAATCAATCATGTGAGCCTGTACTACTACACCATTTGTCTTTAATCTACACCTACTTCTCATTCATAAACTTTTTAAAAAATCCTTTTGGATTTAATGAAAGTTAGATTTAAGTAAATTGATCTCTTCAATTGATTTCCTTTTTTGCATCATATTTTCCATGCTAGAATAATTCTTTATAATTCCTCATGCATACACATTATGTATAATCGCACATGTGTGCTTACGCTTGTGTTTGCATGCTGTGATTTCATTTCCGCTCTCTGTCTCCCCACTGTGGCGTCGAGGGTTCAGATTATCCGACATGGTCAATTCAACAATAAACAAAGAGCCATCCAGTCACGTGATTTCCTGCTCTGATCAGATAGTAGAGATCAATCAAATCTATGGGGGTTTATTCAACATGAGTAGGAAAACAGTACGAGCATAATCCATAGTGTGTGACAGGGTAGGAACGCCCACTCCGCAGAATGGGGAGAGTAAAACTCACCACGGCATCCAATCCCACAAAGCAGTGTAGAGGGATTAATCCAGATTATCTGCCAATGCTATTCTTAGAAATAAATGAAAAATCTCTTTGCCAGATTAGGGTTCAAGGAATACTAAAAAAAAGTAAATGCAGTCCCATGCCTGCTTTTTTGCCGACTAATTATTAATGACTACTATCTGTTAAGGCGTGACTCACTACATGAAATATAATTTGGAACCTCTATTCTTTTCGTCAAGCAAACTTTAAAACAAAGCAACCCAGAGTCATGTATTTCTTTAAGAATCCTTCATATAAAGGACACTTTGAACACAGCCTGTATTCAGGAGTGTATATCTGTTTTACTTTTCCATGAGAGTAAATCAATTCCTGTTTTTGCCTGATTGTTATTTTATCAGAGTGTAGTATTTTACTACAGGAGAACTCAGCAGCGGTGTGGTCAGCAGGGGGCGTCAGTGAGAGGAAACTTCTCTGACTCAGTGTTTGACTCTTCTCTCGAGGAGCTGTCCATTCAGCACCACTCTGTAGCTGCTGGGCAGAGCACAGGAGTCAAACACGCAACAAGAAAGATGACGCAAAATAAAGTGGGGCAGGCTTTGAAGGCCACAAAATTACTTGAATGTACCCAAATGTTTTTTCTGGCATAAAATCCATGGTATGGTATTATTTTCTGACATCCTCTTCCAAATGGACACATACAGCCATAGCAGAAAAAAAGTACATGTACTGTACTAGTAGTTGTTTGGGATGAGGAGCTAATTAAATGTCACAATGACACCTCTGACTGCTTTGATACATTATTTTATAAAGTAATATGGATAGACATTAACAATGCACGCTCCTTGAAGCAAAAGTCGCATTAGTAGTGGAAGCTGGGTCAAGATAAACTGCTTGTCCATTTAAGGAGGGAGATTCTCAGCAGACATTGAGCAGGTGACATGTCACTGCCTTCCTGGATGTTCCCAGGAATCATGACTACCAATCATGTGTAATGTGATTTATACTAACATTATTAAGGTGCACCAAGCCTGCAGGTATTTTTTTATTTTTTTTCCTTTCATGAAATTGTTAGCAAGCCATAGCCGGCCACCAGATGGACTCTGTGTGAGATGACTTACTGTCCTCTTGCTTGACTGAAGCTCAGGCTACAGCACTCACTGCTTCACCGGGGAAGGGATTAGAGCGCTCTCATATCTTTGCCTCTTTTCCTCTCCTCATTTTTCTCTCCCCGCAGTTCTACCGCATTCACGGTATCCCAGGTGGAGAGAATATGCTGGCTAACAATAGAGAGTGTCCTCCTGTCTTCTCTGGCCTGCCCCGTGGTGCAGAAATGAAAGATCCTCTTACTGATCCTCTTACCTCTGAGAGTTTTTCATAATAAAGGTAATTACAATGTGAACTCTGGGGTGATTTTGAAAGTCAGCAGCTGCCAGCTGTTGATTGCTAGTAATAGATTGTTTTATGGAGCCCTCTGCAGCCCAAGATACACGTGTGCAATACAAAAAAAACCAGTGTACAGTGTAGATACACTTTGTATTCTATTTGCCAGGCTACCCTTCGGAATAATGGACCAATGGCAACTAAGAATCCTAATCACAAAGTCATCACTAAAAATAAGTTTTAACAACTGGCTTTTTTTCATACTTTATCTATGAATCGCGTGCGTGCTTGCGTGCGTGCGTGCGTGCGTGCGTGCGTGCTTGCGTGCAGGCCAATCAGAATGTCAGTTCTGATGGTGTGAGAGTGGTTTTCATTAGCCATCCCTAATGAGGTGTAATTTGTAGGGCTTTAAGAAGATTAAATGGGAAGAATGTGCTGCACCCTGACCCAGTGCCTGTGGTCATGTCGGCCATTGTTTTTGATCAAAGCTTCTATTAAAGTGAATGCTCTCTGACCCCTGTGGCCTCAAGTGGTCAAGGGAAGAGATTAAGTCAGAGGACTGCAATAGCGTAAAGGTTAATCCATTACAAATATAGTTGAGATGAGTCTACATGGTGATTATTGTTCTTAAAGCGACTGTTCTCGACAATGATGAGGGTTTCCTGTCAAAATGTATGGTCATTTTTGAAACAATGGGTTTTCAATTTTACACAGAAGTAAACAAAGGCGGGCTTCTCACCAGCAGACTTTATCTGTAGCTGGCTAGCATATGCTAATTATAAAGCTAAAAGTCCTTGAGTTGGTTGAAAAGTGTTTGCTGTCCTGCTAAAAAATAAAGCTATTTAAGCAGTTTGGGCTATTTGCTGTATTGTCAACTTCCTCAAACCGAGGCCTATTTGCTCATTTTTGTCTTTCTGATAACATAGTATTGTGGATCCCACAGGGTGGATTAGGTATTTTTCTAAATAAGGCAGTAAACTTGGAAATAATGCAGGGGTACTACTTTCGGTAACCTAGTTAGCTGGTCATGCTAACATTAGACAGATACGCACACAGATTAATCCCTTCCCTACACTTTTACTCTTGTGTTTAAGGTTTTGGAAAAGCAAGACGCCACCTTTCTAACTCTTGAGATACAGACAATCGCTGTTAATCCGGAGTTTGACAGGCCTGCTGTGCCGGTCAATTAGAAGATTAGCTAAAGGCCCCAGTTACATTTAAAAAATCAGGTTATTGCCGTTATAAAACATCCAGTAGCCAACTAAGCAAGCTGAGTCACCATGATGTCTTTCTGATTCATCATGTATGCAGAACACAAACACAGCACACAGCTATAAACACGGGGAGTACCCCAGTACACTCAATGCATTAAGAGATTAACAGGGTTAGCTGCTGACACTGATCATGGCTGGAGTCCAATACAAGAGGAAAGAATTGCAGCAGGTCCCCCCCCCCACTTAATACCCTTCTCATCCATAGCATAAAGGTTGGAGGTGGGGGTGGGGGTCATTGCACAGGGGATGTTATGGTCAGACGCTGCTATCCTGCTCTAGTCCTTCACACTGGGCCAGCTAGGCTTATCTTGGAGAGAAATAGAGAAAGAGAGCCATCTAGGGAAGAGGGCCGAGAGAACAGGAGGGAGGGAGGGGGAGGGTAGAGATCCTGCGCCTGCTCACTGTGAGCACAGCAAGTGCAGCTTTCATCCGCAGCGGAGACTGAGGGAGAGACGAAGAGAGTTTGAGCGAGCAAACAGACGCTGTGAGGGGACAGTGTGAGCGCTCGACAGGAGAGACACGGAGTTAGAAAGGAACAGCGACCATGTTGCCATTTATTCGCAATTGGTAGCCCATCTGCTTCTGCTGCATGCTGCAGTTCGTGTTGTGAATAGTGCGGTGCGGGTCACCTCCTTCTCTTTTGGGAAAACTGAAGAACCTCAGGGAGCTGTGCATTTCTGGCACAAGTGCTCAGCACTGCGGCACCTCGATCCAAGCAAAGGAATGTAGCGGAAAGGTGGGCAAAGCTGAGGATCATCCTTCCAGACTTTTGGTCCCCAACCATCCATCTGTCTATGCATCCACTCCTCCCTTCTTCCCTCCGTGCATCTCTGTGCTCTGTGTATGGGAGGTGAGGCTTTGGCAGGCTGTCAGTCAGCATGCGGCGGTGTGAACGGGCAGCCCAGTGCCCACAACACGCTATGGACGTCAGACACTCCTCGCTGTACTAATGAAAGGCTTCAAGCTCGCCTGGTAAGGCTGAACAGAGAGCAGAGATTTTCTCTTTCTGTGTGATTGTGTATTTGAAATGTACCCTGTTTTTTCCTGTATAGCTTTGAGCTTGTCGTGTATGCAAAGCACAACCCAGCCAGGTGCTAGATGTCTGTGGCCATTTCCTGGTATTATGTGGCCGTATTGACATATGTCACTCTTAAGACAACATACTCTATTGACGAGGCTGGATACACATGTCAAATATCTTTGCTTTTTAAAGTGAGAACATGAAATATAATTGTGTTTATCTTCCTCTGTGCATTTCTATATGGTTATGTAAATCTCCAGGAAAGAAATATCAGCATGTGTGTGAGTATGAGTGTGTGTATATCGAGTGCAGCCAGTGTGGGCTAGTGTGTTCTTTTTTTCCCTGTGACTGTGGCGACCCTGCTCTGCTCCCCTCTGGTGGGCTCAGTGTGAGCGGAGCAGCTGAGGAGAGGCACTCACGTGGCTGCCTGGAAAAGAGCAGGCACATGCTCCCTCCGTGACTCTCCCCGCTTTTCACTCTCGCTGTCTTCCCTGCTTGTTTCCCTGTTCCCCAGTTATCTCACATGGACAAACAGATCCACATCCAGGTGGCCCTGCTTTCACTTTCTTTTTCAACCTGTTTTGCCACAGTGTGTGCACTTTTACATCATTCCTCCTTCGATCCTCTCCTCCCCTTGTGTTTGTTTATGCTCCTCCTTCTCCTCTTGCCTGATATTTTTAGAGACGAATTACAGAGCACTGCAGGAGGAAAAAAAAAACAGAGGGGGAGTTTCGGCAACGTGCGTCCTGCTTCCTTCTTCCTCACTTTCATGAGGACCTCTTCTTTTCCCAACAGAGCCTCTTCTTTTCCCCAACGTCTCTCTCTCTTTCATTCTCTCTATATTTGTCTGTGTCCTTCTATCATTCACATCCCTCTCTTCTCTGCTCTCTACTTATTTTTTATGCCCTTCAAATCTTAATCCTCCAGTCGGTTTTTTTTTTCTTCAGGTTGTGGACTGTAGCTTTGAACATTTCCTGTCTTGGCTTCATAAGATTAATCAGATTGAGTGCATACTGTATGTGTGTGTCGGCCAATGTGTCTTCCTGTTTGTTGGTGTGTGTGTGTGTGTGAGTGTGTCTCAGACGTCCGGGGCCCCTTTATCATAGTGTAGCACAGAAACACTATTAAGCCTGAGTCACCTTATCTGTTTGCAGCAACAGGCACAGGTAACTTTACCACTGAACAGCCATCTGTTAGCATCCCATAGTCTGGCTGGGTATAGGTTGCATGCCATGTTGTTATATAACAGCACATACTTATGTAGTTGTAGTTTATTCAAAAAGATGCATTACATCCTCTCTGAAACTACAAAAATGTTACAAGAATGTGTCTGTAAAAGGACTTTTAAACATGAAAAATAGTACAAAAGCTCCTATTCAGCTGTGTTTCAATCCACCTTGAAGGAATAATTTTTAAAAAATAATCAAGGAACAAGTGATAATGATAAGGTATCAATTCCCACCTGTAGAATTATCAATGAGAGGATCCAGCTGAAATCTCACTCTCAATAGTGTGTATTCTGTTCTCCCAGGGAAAATCTGCTACGTAGGCACAACGATGCGACCTGGAGGTCGTTCCATCAGTCAATACCTAAATCAGTGCGTTTGTTGTGTGTTATAAACCAGTAGCTGCCACTGGATATAGCACTTTATGTATTTACACTGGATGCAGTGATTTACCTGTGCTTACTTGTTTAGCTCTCTATAGCTACTCTATTGTTCTTCTTGTCTCTCTTTTTATTGGCATTTGTTCTTACCATTTTTATTGTCTGCTGGCAAAAGAGATTCCTTAACATTATGATGAAGTTCTGATTCATTGTGTCATGCATGAAGAAATGCTTCGCTAGCTTACAAGATAACACAAATGTAGGGAAGCCTGTGTAATGCCGTGACAGCCTGATTTAAATGGGCAATGTCAGGATTTGCATCAGCAGTCATGTTAAAGTTTTTTTGCTGTTATATTTATTGTGTTTTTGACACGTATGATTCCAAAGATGTCAGTTAAAACGTACTAAAAATGCATCAAAAGAATCCAAAGTGAGGATGATGATTGTGATCCGATGGAAAACGATGAGTGTAAAATAAATATTGGTCTTGGTAACGAAGAAGAATCTCATGTGATGTTCTGTGAGTTAATGTCGGGGGAAGCGAATGTGAAAGAGTTTTCGGATTGGAAACCAGGCTGCCCTGTTGGGTGTATGTTTGTCACAGTGCATGCTGTGATTGAGGGCCAGGCTGGGGGGATATTTTTTGCAGCATTACTTGTCAGAAGACAAGGCAGAGATAAGAAGGAGAGAGAGAGAGAGACCATGTGTGTGAATACATGCATGCGTGCCAGTGTGAGATTGCTCAGGATTTGGCAGTAGCCCCTGTATGGGGATGTTTGCTCTTGATACGACATTTGGTGTTACTTAAATCTGCACACAAATACACACACGCATGCACTCAGACACAGATGTGCACACGCAGCCAACAGCAGCAGCTGTAGCAACAGCAACAGTGAGGCACTGACAGCAGGCTTGAGCTAGAGCTTACTCTCTGCACGTGGCACCATGGACAAGCCTGTTGTTGCTGCAGGACTGTTGGACAGAGTGAGTGCGGCCTTGAATACATAAATGCCTGTGTGTATCTTTACCCACAACTTGTCTGGTCGGCTGTTCAGCTGCTTTACCTTATTGATCGTTGCCAATCAGAGCAGGCTCCTGCAGTGATTTCTCTACTTGTCATGTCATGGTCACAGAGCAGCTGAGTGAAGGAGTAAAACACCGTTCTTCCATCAGTGAATTCTGCTTTTGCATCCCTTTGAGACTACAGCCTTCAGCTTGTGCATGCTGTCATGTAGACAAATGGAACATCAAAGACTTTTTGGAAACTTGCAGCATCCACCAACATGTGCACGGATGCTTCAGAGCCTCACATACACGCATGCAAACCAAACCCCCAGGCGTGTTCTATCCAGTGCCGAGCCACTAATGTCTCTCTGGGCTATTTTAAACTGACTTGAAAATTGTAGCTCCCAGGCCTCTGCACCAAGAAGATTCGTTTCAATATGTGCAGTATTAGAGAGGGAGAAGAAGACATTCTGCATTAGGTGAACTGCTGGTCCATCAGCTGGTAATCACAAGTGATGATTAAGTCCATTCCCTTCAGCGAAACTATTTCTTCTTGCTTTGAAAACAGAATGATGAAATGTCGAAGAGTTTGTTAGGAATGGACTGGGAGGCTTGGAACCAACTGCAGCCTTACAGATAAAGCACTGCACCATCATACTGGGCCACAGTGGACATCCAAGTTCACAGCAGGGGCTCTGCAGTGAAGAGAAACCGCAGAATTGTTTCCCTCCTGGCCACAGCTTATTAACTCTCTCTCTCTGTCTCGCTCTGTCTCGCTCTGTCTCTGTCTCTCTCTCTCTGTCTCTGTGTCTTTGTCTCGCTCTGTCTCTCTCTCTGTCTCTGTTTCTCTCTCTCTCTGTCTCTGTCTCTCTCTCTCTCTCTCTCTCTCTCTCTCTGTCTCTCTCTCGCTCTCGTCCCCTTTTGCTTTTCTTTTTTTATATTACTGCATCCTTCCCACAAGCCATTTGTCATCGCCAATTATGCTCTATATTGTTCCCTGCAACATTCTTCGGCTCCCTGCTCCCAATACAACCAATTTTTTTGGGTTTGGATGATGCATTGATTGTTTTGCAATTGTTGATAAAGTCACTGAAGAAAATGGAGATTATTTTTTTTTTTGCTCTTAATGATAAAGAAATTGTGTCTAAACTGGCAGTAGACAACATTTTTGTTTTTAAAGTTAACTGTGGAAAGTGTTCGCATAGGACTAGGAAGGCTGGTTGTATATGCATTAGTCTTACAGTATTTATAAAATGTTGTGTATTCATAATAAAAATAGACAGACTGGGTGCATTTACTCCCAGGTAACTTTTAAAACATGCAGTGCTGTGCGAAGGTAATGTTCCCGTTTCCCTCAGCCTCGTCTTTAATGGACTGGAAGCTGCGTTCAGGGACAGACAGTCATTTGTACATCATGGACGTCTGATGAAAAGGCTTCCCATTAGCGTTCTATACATTAGTTTCTCAAATGAAGCCTGTCCATTTTCCATTAAGCTTTTTAAAAAGCACAATCGGAACCTGCTCCCCTCATCTGTCTTGTAAACGTTCACGTGCTTCTGTGCACATAGAGGTGTCGCATACTGCTAACTGTTTTCATATCATTTAGTTATTTGTATTTATTTGCTCTCTGCCCGCGACACTTGAGGAATCTAAACTTTAACTTATCTACCTGTGGGTTCCCTGTGTTTCATTACACCTGTGCACAAACGGCTAAATGTGATTGGTGACATAACAGTCTAAAAAGAGGAAGTTAGCTTTTCCCTTTTAGTGTTTCCAAGTAAAACTCATTATTTGAATATATTTAAAAAATAATACCCATATTAATAAATAACTGCTGATTCCCAAGTATAAATATCAGAGCTGACAGACGTCTTCTCAAAAATGTGTGGAATTTCTGATCTTGGGTCCAGAGAAGGTTGAAGGTTGAATTAATTCAAATGTAGATTTTTAGGAATTACTTTTGTTTTTTGTAAGATGCTAAACAGCTTGCAATTCACTTTAGAATATAGTACAGAAAAGGTTGTGTCTTTAATAATATTCATATTTTTTTCACCGTCATATATTGGATGGAAAACCCAAGAGCATTCATGTCCATAATGACAACTTTTTGTGGTGCCACAAGTGTTACAAAATGTAAAAAATCTGAGATAATATTCAGGATTACTCCTCCTTACTTCACCTTGTTTCTCTACACTTGCACTAACATCGCATGCGCACACTCTCTTTCTCTCCAACCCTCACCCTTTCTCTGCCCACCGCTCTTTGTTACCCAGTCTGCTTCCTTCCGCCTATATATCCCCTGCAGATGGCAGTGGCTGTGTCCTGTCCCACTGGGACAACGTGTCCCACAGGGGCTTAATCCAGTTGCCAGTTTCCTGTCTCCTCCTGCCCCTCTCTGACATCTCCACCGAGTCCTTAAATTACCTCATCGGGTCGAGTATTGCTCTTGAATTTAAACCAGTGTGTTTAATTATAGCTGCTTTTAAAACAGGTTCTTGGACCCAGAGGTACAGTCGGCCGTAGCTTCAATGAGAACCCAAAATTTGGTCCAGGCCTGCCTGTGTTAGCTTGCCACACATTGAGGGATAATTAGGCAGTTTAATTAAGTTTGGGACTAACTGCTAAAGTTATGCTTGTGGGATTGGATTTAAATAGTTGTAGGACAGTTAATGACATACAGTGGTTTCACTCTGTGTTTGCTTGTTTTTGTACTATACTGACACTGAAAGTGCCGCGTCCTGACCTTTCCAACCATCTTCTTGCTATGAGTAAAATGGAGATATCAGCTGTCAGGGGCCCACTGATCGCTCCTGCCACTCCGAACATGTTCTCTGCAAAGTGCACTTAAACTCCAGGGCTTTGTAGATTACTAATCGTGTGTGTGTTCATGCTTTATGCAGCAGCATCACCCCCCTTTCACACACAAACACACACACCCTGCCACAGCTCTCTCTTTCTCCCTCTAGTTGGGAACACTTCAAGTGGCAGTGCACATGAATGGCTTGACACGCTGCCATGGCAACTGCACGACCGAGACACAGTCAGGCTGACAGACATTTCCGACCCAGCCAGGCGTCGCCACATTGATGTAGCCATGACAACTCGGTAAACAAAACGCCTTCCTCTCAAAAAGATGGAAAAATGAGTTGGAGTCTGTAACATTCGGGGTGTGTTTGGCCTACATCTACACCAGAATGAATTGAAAAACAGCCTGTCGAGTCCGTCAGTCATCAATGAATACGATGAATGGATCAACATCAAGTGCCCATGGCTGATCATTACATACCATATTTCTGAGTGTGTGGTCAATTTGACCATCTGCGTGTCGCCTGGGTGCAACAACAAAGAGAACAGAGGTTCCCTAAGTAGGTCAGTTGTTGGTGTGAGGCTGGGCAGGCTTATCTGGGCACACAGTGGTCCGGCTCAGTGGACCAGCTCCCTTTGTTCCACAGCACGGCTCCGCTCAGCGCTCCCACAGAGGCAGCCAGCATTGCTGCAGCCCCAGGGTCAAGTCTTTCCAGCAGCACAGCTCAGGGCTCCGTTTGCTTTTTTAAAGAGATGCAGATGTGATTACTGACTGGTCATCTTTATGCATGTGTGATCGGATCACCTTAAAATTACTTTTCTTATTTGTTAGTAAAAACAGTTTGTGTGAAATCTTTTGATAATAAATGTGTTTCTTGATTGCATATGGTAACACCAATTAGTTAATTAACGCTACAGTACAGTAAGTGTGTAATCCACCATAAACCAGTGTTGGACACCCAGTTTTAGTTCAGTGGACAAAGCCTTTCAGGGTATGGGTGCATTTTTTGTTTGCACGAGCTGATTTGACTGTGGGATGTTTATAACTAGAAACAAAGCAGAGCACATCCAAAAAAAAACGTTGAAGGCAGGTGCTGGACCAATAGAAAGACAGCAATGAAAACAAAAATGAAGGTCGGCACGCTGCAGACCAGGGAAATGTATAAGCACATTCACAAGTGACGTTAGCATTAGCTTGAAACGTCTCTTGTACTTACAGCGGACCTATGTTTATGTTTTCATTGATGTTTAAAATTAGGCCTCATCCAACTTCCTCATAGCCTTTAGATAACTAAATCAATTACTTTAAAAACATCCATCCCAAGAATCTCAACACTTAAATATTGATAATATAAATATAATACAACACAAAGACCTCAAATTTACAATCTGCGGCTGTTATTACTAGATCTAGAGCTATAGACTAAAATATCAGGTTTAGATCATTCACAGTTTGAACATGCTCAAATGAAACATCATAATTAGTGTAATATGTAACCATCATCAACTTCACATACAAATAAAGTATTTCAAGTAGGTTCATCAGAAGTTTAAATCAGCATTCCCATGTGTATTCAGGAGCATATTTAGTTAATGCTGCAGCAGCTCCTCCAAATACTAAATAAATATCAGTCAAATCAACTGAAGTAAGCACTTTACACTGCGGCAGCAATGACCAAAGTTGTACTTTGCGATGCATTAAAATGCAGTTTGATTTCCTGGGGGTCTGGACGACATAATGTTTCATGGTTTCTCTCATTTATCTTATTTATTGCAACCTGCCACTCAATTAAAAAGCAGTAGCCTCAAGGGACAGTGAAATCCCAGATTATGTAGGTTAATATTGGTTTTGTAATGGGGCTTTTGTTGTAATTACTTGTTGGCTACTGGCAGGATACAACGAGTATATAATGCCACCAGTTTTGCAATATTTGATGAATGCACGAATATTTCCGACACCCTGGAGTCAACGTACTGCCACGTTCAAACAATAGTTCTATACAGTATATGTTAACTCATACTTGCATTTCTTTAATATCATTTTTTATTTTGCAAACCTAAAACTATTGTCCTTTGCTTTTACTTTTGCTCATGTAGTTTTTAAAGAAAGTTGATTTGTGTGCGAGTGTGTGTCCGTGTGAAACCATGAAATGTGTTTAACACAAACCCGGCTCTAGCTGATTGTGTGATTTAGAGGGAGCTTCGAATGTAAAGTGACCTGAATGCCGGTGATGTCAGCCCCTCCATTCATGAAACACATGAATAATTGAGGCAGCAGCAGGCTCAGTGCACCAGCACCAAGTAGAGGTGGAATGCAAAGTGAAAGCCATCTCTTTCCTCATTTGCTCTGTCTCCGTCTCTAACCCCCTCTCTCTCAGTCTCTCTCTCTCTCTCTCTCTCTCGCTCTCTGTCTCTCTCTCTCTCTCTCTCTCTCTCTCTCTATCCGCTCGCTCATTCTCCCTCAATCTCTTCCCATCTATTGTCAGTCTGCAGCCGTGAAATCCTGTGAACAAGGAGCAGAAATCGCGAGAGAAGAGCCTTGCTTGGATACTAGCAGATGCATTAATCAGGCTTATGATCCAACGGCTGGGAGAGCGGAGGGAAAAAAAAAGGGGAATGGAAAAGTGCAGGTTGCTAGAGAGAGCGAGAGCTTATCAGCCTCAATTAGACAAAGGAGGAAAGAGTACACGATAGGAAGAGAAAGAGAAAAGACAGAGCCTGCTCTCCAGAGGGGAACCACTGTTCTCTCCGTCTGCCGGGAAAATACGTTCTTTTTATCTCCCTCGCCTGCGTCCGCTTCCTCCTCCTTTCCCTCCCATCCTCCTGGCATGCTCCAGAACTCGTCCACTCTCGTTCATCCCTCTCTCCTCCTCCCCCTCCTCCTCTTCTCCTTCCTCCTTTGCCTCATCCACGGCTCCCACTGCGCGAATGAAGTCATTTGAAAAGGGCTGATCGCTGTGGAGCGGCTCTCTACATGGCTACGACCAGGTTAGTGCTGGGAACAACAGCCCGCCTAGTACCTGGCTGCATTCAGGCAGAAGTACATGGAGCCTGCGTTATAATTAGTCTCCCTGCTTGGCAAGATCAACATGTACTATATAGAAGGAGGGTGGGTTAATTTGCACCTCAGACCACCAATGCCTCTTCTTTGGCAGGTGGTGTTAAGGGCGATGTAAGCTTGTTATTAGGAGATCAGAGCTGGCCGGGGAAGATCAGTGGCCCTAAGCCTGCTAAAGAAAATCTCCCCGTCTGCCTCCTTCATCGTTTCCCCCTTTCTCTCTCTCTCTCTCTCTCTCTCTCTCTCTCTATATATATATATATATATATATATATATAGATATAGATATATATATATATATTCATCTGGTTACCTCTCTTCTTTTCCACTGATAGAGAAAGGAAAGTGCAGTGCGCAGTCCTCGGGATGATCCGCTGGATGAACAGCTCATTACTTGGGGCTGCCTTTGAGGACATGGTGGTGTTTGAGTGTGTGACGGAGACCAACGAGGGCTGCCGCTGCCTTGAGGGCCGCTACGGCGAGGTGTTGAGGGACTGTGTCTTTCAGCAGCGGTATGACGGGCGCGTGCGTGTGTGTGTGTGTGTGTGTGTGTGTTAGTGCCAGAGAGAGTGGATGGGTGGGGTAGGATGGGTTATATAATATGTAGAGTTCTGGGGTGCATTTACTTGTTTTTGTAGTTTTAGGTAGATTTGGTGTGTGATGTTGCTAAATGTATTTCGGCAGTACGTGTGTGGGGGGGGGTGCTCGCTGTCCACACGCATGCTTCTGTGTACTGTATGTGCATTCCTGTGTGTGCATGCGCAGTGGTTGCTAGCGACCGTGGTGTTCCTCATGCTCTTTTCTAAACAAAGCGGAGCTGAAGGGTCACTGCCAGATGGGTATTTTCCAGGGTCAGCAAAACTGTGAAAACAAGCGGGGCCCTCAGAAAGGCCCGGAACTCTTTTCTATTGTGAAGCTGAACGATCGGACAGCTTGAGCCGTTTGGATTTAGAGCTTTAGAGCTTATTTAAAGAAAAGACTGCAACAAAGTAGCACAAGCAGCATGCTTGTTTCTCTTTTATATTTTGTTTCACTCGATATGTAAGGACTTGACCTATCTTGGGTGACATGCAGGGGTCGTGTCTGATCAACACCTTGAAGTCGGTTGTCCGTCTGTGCAGAGCTCTGCAGTACAGATGAGTTCTGTGCTTGAACCTCTGGGACGTATGCAAATAAACATGCTGCGAGATATTAGTGTTTTAATAACAATGGTAGATGCAATATGTTCTGGATCAAAAATAAACTTTGATTAATTGTCTTTAACTCCATTGTGGCCCATAACGTTTTTTCATTTTACTAAATTACAACAATGGGTAACAAGAAGCTCAGTTTTATTGTTCTCTGTAGGTTTCATTTATTTGAAGTTACTGCTATTTACCACACAACATTGTTGCTATTCTTGAATATGCAATATAAAGTTTACTTTGACTTTGCATTCATGTATTTATTATTATACATCGAATTTGCTTTTCCTGCCACTTTTTATGGCCTTAATTCAGTTGAGCAAAATAGGTTGCACGTACAAAGTTAACAAAAGACTGCTGAAAAAAACTATTGTATTATGTTAACATCCGTAAATTTGAATTATGAAAAAATACAGTTTCAAGAAGTTCAGAAATCAATCATTAAAGGCCGAGTCTGCGACATTCAACAAACAACAAACTTACGGTCTGATAACTGTCCCTTTTGTGTGTGCGCTGGGAAAAAAAGAAAAACTGGTGTTCATACACAGCCCTCGCTCTGCAAATGGGCAGGGGAAAGCCCATGGATGTATATAAAAAGAAAGGAAGTGGGAGCGAGTGGCACGGTAAATCTGGCACACGCTAACGTTTTAAAGAATCGGGGGGGGGGGGGGATTTGTTTAGGTGTCGAGCTCAAATCTCAACAATCTTTCGCCACAACCGCAAAAAACTCCCCCATGGGTCGTGATGCATCGGCCATCGCTTGGCCTCCCTGCAGTATTTCCCGCTCAGACAGCGTCTCTAAGAGCAGAGCTGGCGAAGTATATTTAGTAACACACTCTGAATATTTAAACCACTCTCTCTGTTCACTGTTGCTATAGCGATATTCATTCTAAGCTGAGCTTTGTTTGAGCTTTTTAGGTGCGTGGGCGGTGCTCGAAGAGATATGTCTTTTTAATTGTTAAATTGTTTGTCAGCTCTCTCTCTCTCTCTCTCTCTCTACAATGGCTCACTGGAGGTAAATCCAGAACGCAGCGGTTTTCATAAGCAAAGCACTCGAGTCAAGCCTTTTTAGATTTAAGGGAATAGTGTGTAGTTCCACCCCATGTCAGGTTTTCCCTTCGTGGCATCAAAAATGACTAGGAAGTCATATGTTTGAAGTAACAGAGCTGTGAACGGCAGTGCCTATTATTCTACAGCTGAAGAACTCATTGTGCTTTTTCATGTAATTCCCCCGAGCATCACAGTCCAGAGATTATGTGCCGGCAGGTACTCTTGCTTTATGTCAAACTCCCAGTGTTCTGTTTCATGAAGCCGTTACTAACAAAGCGTCCGTGATAGATGCTTTTGTCTGCTCCTCTGCTGGCTAGCGTCAGCTGCGTGTTCACTCTATCCACACCACGATGCTGGTTCAAAGAGCAAACTGGTGTGTGAATGACTGATATGGAGGTTAGTCATTCATATGCTGATGATGGATCCGTGTTCCTATTGTTTACTGCCGTGTATCTGTAAAGGCGTGATGAGCGCTGAATTTCACATCGGCTAAAAACAACAACTGGGGGTTCCTGTACCGGGGAAATCCTGTCTCTTTATGCGTGGCGGGAAAGTATTGATAGACAATCTTCTGCGGGGTTGTTTTTTTTTTTTTTGCATTTCTTTAGTTGGGGCTTTGTTACCCAACCACAGGTCTTAATCATAACATATATTGCTACTCAGGCAACCTTTTAAAGATTATTTTTAATTTATCAAATAAGTTTTTGTCCCAAATCCTTTAGGCCAAGAGGCCGAGCCATTGGTTACACCTACTGTATATGGATACATATAATAAAACACTTAACACTTAATAAAAAAATAAGAATTAATACATTTCTATCTATAGAGCTACATCTCATACAAGAGATGTAGCTCAAGGTGCTTCACAAAAAAAAAAAAAAAAAAAAATTGCACATTTAAACAAGGGCAAAATAGACAACATAGAGTTAGGCATCAAAAAGAAAGTATATGCTAAGATATATAAGTCCATTAAGACCATATAAGACCATTAAGAATTAATTTAAAAAAAAATAATAATAATATGAATAACAATAATTACAAGCCAAATTAAATAAATAGGTTTTTAGCTGTTGTTTGAAAATGTTCACAGAGCCACATCTCTTATAGTGCTTAATGACTTAGTGAGGCTTGATTTAACTTCACTCTAAACCTGAACCCACCCAGTCTCTCACCCATCCACCAGTGTATGAAGGAGTGTGAATGTGTGTGTGTGCTGACTGAGAATCTTTAATCAAGCCAGGATATGATATGGTAAAGTGCACCACTGTACGAAGATGCTATCTTTGTCTCTTTGAAACGGAGCAATATGTTTGTTTATGTTTGTGTGCTGCTTGTTCATGGCTTGCAGGAGGTGGATTTAGGATTTAGTTACTTGCAAGTTGGGAACACAGTGCGCTGGATGTCTGTGTTATCTGCCAAATGTCGATGGCATTATCGCAGAAATTAGGATCATTGTTGGGTGTCCTGATCAGATTCTCTTGGGATAGGTGGCAGCTAATGGAAGACTTTGCCATGAGATGCAGAAGTCACAAGTTCAAATGCCAACTCAGTAGGAACTGTTGCTTATGTCTAAATATATCCTTCGTTGCTCATTTTTTTAAAGTTGGTTTCCATCATATTTTTAATAGATATATTATTGATACTTCCATCTCTTGTATTTTACTATGATTTGAGACATTCAACTCTGTACCTTCCCTGGTAGACAATGCCGATTTGGCAACAACATGCAGAAAGTTACTGATGGTCAGCTTTGAGCCCAATCAGCACATCATGTGTATTCACCTCCCAAATAAGTGGCACATGGTACAAGTGCACAGGCAGAAGCAGCTATTTGACCACTTGTGCAGGACAGAAACAGTGTTAGTCTCTTCTTTACCTTACCTGTTGCTGGACCAGTACCATAGAATAATATTACAATATTTCTTGTCTGAAGTAACTATTCCTTTAATTCTTTTTTCGCACCTATATGCCATTATGAGTCTTGTAAAATGACCCCCAAGGTGTACTTTTTTTCATTTTGGATGAGAACAGCCCACAAAGTTGCTCCCAAGGGTAAACTCATGCACCAAAAGACATTTCAGAATGCCCACAAGCAAATATTCAGCATGTTAATAAGACGCCCACAGCATATGATGATGAAATCATCCTGGGAGGAGATAACACATTTTAATAATGTGTTGCTGTGACCGAGGAGAAATGTGGCCAAGTGTAAGGAATGGTTCAGTGATATTAGACTAACGGAACCGGACGGCTTCAGTACCTGATATATAGAAGATGTGGCCACAAGTCCCTCTTTTACATCACCACTACCAAATGGAAGTCATTCACGTTATAGCCAAACAATGTGTGTATAACTAGTGTGAAATCAGCTCAACACTACAGGTGGTTTTAGACTGGATCAGGACAGCTTGTTCTGCTTGGTTGTTACTGACACATCCTGTACAACACCTTTTGTGCTGTTAAGTCTAGTACTTTGATGACATAAGGTGCAGTGCAATCAAAAGACAATATTCTTTGTAGCCTGTTTGAGTTGATGCACCTCCTTTTTAGTGTGCATCTTTAAACAGATATCTCCATTTTTATTCATTTCTTTAAATCTTTTTAAGGGACTATCAATGAAACAAATGCAAATTAACTTGTATGTAAATTGTCTCTTTTTGCAACATTGCATTTTGTGGCAAAAAAAATAATAATAATAATAATTTGTTCTTAGTTTTTACAGTTCTCTGTATTGCAGGTCTGTATCAAATGTGTTGCTATGGAAACAGCCATTGGCCTGTAGGGATTCCCTGCGGTGTTTTATGTTGGAGGCAGGCCACCAGCCAGAAATAAAGACTACCTCTGCTTACATCATGAAAAATAAAAAAAGAATACTCTTTTTTATAGTAAACTTTTGAAGAAAGGGCACAGGTACTATCTCACACAACCACTACCACACATTTCATGATAAATGTGGATGTTTTTTAGGACGTCATCTAATAACAAGTGATTAATTGATCAAGAGACGAGATGCGACAGAATGTAGATGACTTATCACCTCTGATAAACAATTTCATCTGGAAACACTTCCCTGGTTCATTTGTCTGCCCCAAGCCCAGCACATGAAAGGTGCTGAAGAGGGATATTGATATTTTTATACGCTCCATCTACACCAACCTGTATGTGTTCTGCTTGTGTGTGTAACCCAGACAGTCTCCTGGCTCAGACAGAGATTATCATGCACGCTGAATATCAATGTTCTCTGCTTTCGACCATCGTAGTGAGCATTTATACTCAGACTTCATACCCTGGTGGATGACATGATGAAAGGCAGAATAGGAACCTGGAGGTTACAAATTTAATCTGCAGCTCTGCACAAAGGAGTCATCTGCCATTCACCTGCCACCGAGCTGTGGCAGCAAAAGATGTCTACTTCAAATAATAACGGTCGAACAAAGAGAGATTTCCCCACAAATGTACTCCTAATCAGGTCAGTAGGGACTGATCAGTTGTCAGTGCAGAGTACACAATGTACAGAACACTGAGCAGCAGTCATCATATAAATTGATGTCAGAGGTACCATAATACACCAGGCGTGCATTATCTATCCCCATGCATGAAACAGATGTCAAGGTTTTTTGTTGTCGTCCTTGCCTTTTTAAAATCAACCAGTTAGTGGTCTACCAGACCCTGGCAGTCAGACAGAAGCTGTCAACGCTGCCCTCTATGATTCAGTGCTTCATGTTGCACTGAAGTCCCAAATGTAACCGTAGATCAGTAATTCATGGCCACTAAGAGCGGCCATTGGCTGGCAGTGACGTAATGGCTTGCATAACGCCATGTCAAGTAACTGTGCCTGGCGGGCGCACCGCTACTCAGATCACTTACAGGGCCTTTTGTTCGCTTCTGTCATTGTGAGGAACAGGCTTCTTACTGAACCATTGATGTGTGTGTGTGTGTGTGTGTGTGTGTGTGTAAGAAAAGAGAGTGTCTAGTGCTGGATGACGGATGCTACTTGATAGCAACGTACGATGGAAGGAAGGAAATGGACCACCTGTCTCAAGTCGACAGTCCTTCCACTTGTCTGGAGAGATGTTAGTGGAGGCATTAAAGCAAACCACAATGATAAAGGCAGCATGTGCCTCAGTTTCAGACGATAGTCATATGTTAAAGGTCTGCTTTAAGAGCCAGAATGATGCTCTGGCATTGTTTCCCAGGAGAAAAGAGCCTTAGTTTGTGTAAGGTGTCATATTTTCCGGGATGTGAAATAAAGGGTCGATTACATTCCTCAATCAAATTGCAGATGGTCAACTCACGCGTAGATTTCTTTTCCTGCGTACATTGTACATTTGCCGAATAAAGCGATTCTGATTGTGGCAGTCGTTAGAAAATCCTCCGGTCATCATGCATGACGGTGTGTCTTACTATATTTATATATACTATATTCTGCTGCCGCCGCCGCCACTGCTGCTGCTGCCGCCGCTGCTGCTGCTGTTGTTGTTGTTGTTGTTGTTGTTGGTATCCCGTATTAGCTTAGCCGTCATTAGCGAGGTTAGCACATGGCGCTTCGAGCCTGTTAAGCCTCAAATGATGTAAGCATGAAGAAATCGTGTATGTGCTGTGCTGCTGCCCACACTGATCTGTAAACTTACGACACTACCTCGCATGATATTAACATTAATATTTTCAAGAGTAGATTATATGTTGTGTCTTAACTTTCATTGTAGGAATAGATAGAATTTTCTCACCCTTCTTTCTGCCTCTTTTCTTTTAGCACTGCCAGTAACTCAAACAAGAGCACACCCGCCTGCTCACCAGTCCTGCGTAAACGCTCGCGCTCTCCCACACCACAGAGCCAGGAGGGTGAGAATATGGTGGAGAAGGGTTCAGACCACTCCTCTGACAAATCCCCTTCCACGCCCGAGCAGGTTGTCCAGAGAACATACTCCCTGCAGTCAGCAAGAAGCGGGGGAAAGAACTCAAAGGTAAGCGACCAGGAGATGCTCCGTATTACATGTTTGGCACATTTCCTCAGTGCCTGTTTGATAGAAAAGAAGGTTAGTCTCACAGTTTCAAATTTGGTAGGCTACACTTTTACCACACATTCATTATCTAGCTCTCAGCACTGGAACCACACTAAATTCTCAGTTCTGTCAACAATGCTCAATGGTGTGCCCTTTCCACTGAAAAGAGTTGGCGCAGTGAAGAAAGATTCCTGGTAGAGAACAACCATACAGCACTTTGTGCCTCACAAAGCTGCTCTTAACATTTTCACAGCTTTGCTGTCAGACACAAGGTGTCAATTTCACACATATGGATTAAGATCAGACCGGTCAGCATAAAGCTTAAGTCACTTCTTCTCTGTCCAAAAGCATAATCGGCACACATTACGACTCATTATACTTGATTTATGTGACGACTAGACGGACATATTTGATTTATATGCATGCTTTTCACTGCTTCCTCTGACCAGTGGAATTGTGCGGTGCACTTCAACATCATGCAAACAGTTGACTCACAGTCATACCTGTATTTCTTTAAGTTGGAGAACATGTTACATTTCCTTTAATGCAGGAAAAAGGTAAATATGAGACTGCATGTGAAACAGTTGTACAAGCTACATGTTTACTTACAGTAAGAATATGACATGTCATGGAATTAGGTTATCACAGTGACTTAATGAGACTGCAGTCGAGATGATGTGGAAACTCTTGCTGTCACATGTTCGTTCAAACTGTGAGTGGATAAACACGTCAGTCGGCCCATCTCTAGTCCCTTTTCCCAGTATGGTGACGCACCCTCTGTGCTTGGTTATTGACTTGTACATCCTGATATGTAACTAGTGAGCTGCAACTATCACTCTCCCGCCTCAGGAGAGATTGCACCCTCCTCACCATTCCAGCCTTTCATTTTGACATCCCATATACTCCCCTAGCCTTTTACTCTCTCTCTTTCTTTTCCTAAAACGACGATTTAAGCGAGTTGTGTTTAGATGAGTTAGTTGATGATTGATTTCTTTTCTTTTTTTTTATGCTCATCGAAAGGGGACGCTAGAATTAGAGGTCAAAGCAAGCTTGTGCATCAGCTAACTCTGAGCTCAAATCAGTGCTTCAGCAGACAGGACAATCATTTAGGGTCTGCGGGGATGCGGTCTGGTGCACAGATTTAAATACGGTGCAGCAGCTAGCAAACGGCATGTCTTCATCAAAGTACTGTTACACCAAAAAGGACTCTGATGAAGACCTGCTAGTTGTTGAAAGGTTGGTTTCTGCACCTTATTAAATACATGTAACATACTTACTAAAACCACGTGCTCCACACCGTATCCTTTCGGGAAACTAGTCGCGTATTTGTTGCCTCAGTCAAAAAGAAAAGTTTGGTTGTGGACGCTTTTAGGTTGAATTGATCACTGGTCACTGCGTCTTGTGAACAGATTTCCATGACACGCTATGCATCGACATGCTGACACAGCTGTTTCCAACACCTTATCATTAGCAGGCTTTCTTCTGATTCTTCACACTTTTAAGCAATACAAGAGTTAGGTGCCCATATGAACATTGAATCAGGTTTTCCTTGGTATCGTCTGTCCTCCTGCTCATCCTGGCCATCAAGAGATCCTTTCTAAGTGTGATTCCAGTGTAAGTGATCAATAATCCATCTGAGGTGGCGTTTGTCCCCCGTCACTTACTTTGGAAGTGCATTAGGAGTAGGGATGTTTTAGCTCTTTGTCTGAACGGTGGTTGCTGTAAGTCCTAACAGATCATTTAAGAACAGGAGTAGAGCCCTCTCACCTGATGACTGAGTTCAGACTGTTGTATTTGCTGTCTTCCCCCCTCATCTGCATCTCACCATCACAGCTGAACTCCGTGATGGATTGAGTCTTTCAGGTTGTTCCACAGAAAGGAGCATGTGGCGCTAATGTTTTGTACGCTCAGCAAAATGTTAGGAATAAGCCATGTCACTCACGTCTTCATTTACCTTCTCATTCTGTCCTCATCTGTCTCTGCTGTTTTAAACCACTTTGTTGTTTTTGTCTCTCTTTCTTTAACAATTTTTTGTTTCCACAACACAGTGTGCACGCCTTCTCTCTCTGCTGCTGCTGCTACATGCCATATGATAACGTGTGCCATCTGATAATGACTGTTCAGCTCTTCTGTTGGTACTTTCAGCTGTTTCTTCTTGCAGTTGATTTCTTTTTATTTTAATTTTTCTATCTGATTTTTCTTTGTTCTTCTCCTGATTGCATGCTAGTCTCACAAGCGACTTTCCAAAGTAAGCATTACTCTTTTTTCTGTTCTTCAAATATCTCTGTGCCCACCCTCCCTCTGATCCACTTCTTGTCTTGTGAGCTGCTCTGTGGAAATGTCTGAACCCTGTTTGCAATGCTTCACCCTGAACCCAGCTTGTTCCCGTGCACACTGCAACTGTTACAAGCCCCATCTGCATGCAAAATCATAGCAGATGGACATTTCGTGAAACAGAAAATCCCACACAACCTCACTCACTCCCTCTCCTCTCCTGTCTTCTCCTTTCTTTTCCTTTCTGGTGATATGCAATGTAGCAAATTCCTGATTACATTTTTCAAATATTTGTGTTGAGATTGATCTACATATTGTATATAAATATAGTCAGGATCGAGATATCCTTTCTTTTTGCAATTTACATGTAGCGAAATAAAAGAATAAAAAAAAAAGACTAAAAAAAAAAAAGCAAATACACGCATAAAAAGGAGAAATTTTGCCTTATTTTTTAGATTTTGAAAATGAATGAAATGAAAGTGAACATTTCTGGCGCAAATTCCTAATAAACAATACTGCAAATAATTGACTAAATCCCTCTCTCTTTTCCTCTCCTTGTTTTTCGCTTTGTCCTGCGCCCTCTCTGCCTCTTTACAAACTTATCCCGTTGTTACATTTTAATAATGAGAGCTTTATATCTGTCATGCTGTGTAACGGGCCCGGCTGCTGAGGGATAGACTCTTAAAAATCCTCCCAGCATCCAAGTCCAGAGCTCCAGGACTACATCATTATTCGAGCAACCGCTCTGTTGCCACATTAGAGCATCGCTCGTGCTCCTTTTCTCGCACCACGAGCCCAAAAGTCCCCCCCCCCCCCCCTCTCCTTCCTGTACATGGACCGCAGGCTGGTGTCACGTTTTCGTGCATCATCCATATTGTCGCTTCATCCATCCAATTTGCTACTTGTCAGACTTCATCCCACTTTCTTTTTTCTTTTTTTTTTGCTGCTCATTAAATCTATTGCAGAGTATATAGGGAGTCAGTGTATTGCTTCTCATTAGTGTCAAAATGTTATATGAGACAGTCAAACACAGGGAGACAATAAAACGCAAGTCGGTGTGAATAGCATGATGCTCTATGCACACGCACATATCTCAATTGATTACATCACTTTTCATTTCTGTGCCACAGCCCCCCCCCCCCCCCCCCCCCCCCTCAATGTGAGCCTCTGTCACAGCTGTCACATGACCAGACATGGCGTGAGGTTGTCCCAGCAACGTGAGCTTGATCACCCTAGGCCTAATGCAATCCAAATAAAAGAGTGCATTCAGCGAAAGGGGTTCCATGCCTCTCTGCTGCAACGGACGTATGACGATAATAGTGATGACGCGGCAATAATCGATCAGGCTTCTCGTGTAACGTACAAGCGTGGCTGCGTGGAGAGTCAAGATTAGTAGCAACGTCGGACCTCTGGAACTATTGCATCGTAATGGCAGTTTCAGAGTGGACCTCCGCTTCTTCTCTCTCATTTCCTATTTCTTTCTGTGTTCATGTTGCTCACTGCTTTGGTTAACGTTTTGTTTTCTCTTTAATTTTCTTTCAGTATGACAGACTAAACCTGATTAAAGTAAGCATTTCTTCTTGTTTTCATTTGACCCATTGACAATCCCTGCTGGCCCCCATTAGACTAAATCCCCCGGCCCTCCACTTCCTCTGTAGCTCTGCGACTATAGGATCCCCTTTTGATAGTTTCAGTCCCTCGTGTCCTTTCCCATGCTTACCATCCCCTGATTTAACGTGAAAGGACAGTGATTTGTGAACTGTGTAAAGTTGTTTGTTCTAAACTGTCTTTATAGTGAAGATTCTGCATTGTTTAAAGCCTGGTGTAATCTGAAATGCATACAGATTTCTTTTTTTTTAGCGTCGGGGCAGGTCGGTGAGGTTTAAAACCATCACTTGCACAATTTTAAAGGGCTTTACTGCCATCATGGTACAGCCCTTTTTCATAATTCTAACTTAAAAAAAATTATCCACAGACCCATATGTGGTGACATCTAAACCAAATGTTATCTTCGCCGTTATACAAACAGACCCAAACCACTGTAAACCACTGAGAGTCCCAGGCAAAGCTCTATAAGACAGTTAGATAGTCTCCCCCTCTCTTTCTCCACACGTATTGTATAGGCCTTCAGTCACAATAAATAGTCTCTCTCTGTGTAAACAATGCTGTCATAAATCTCACAAACCCACTAGCGTGCAGTCACACAAAGTCAAACACAATGGCACACGCACGCACAACTTATCCAGACAGTGGCCTCAAAGTAATTCCTCTCTCGTGTCTCTGTCACCTTCAAATCAGATTAGCCTACATTAGCCCGGCTATCGTCACAGCCAGGCCTCGAGCCTGCTACCGCTGCTCACTGCGCGCTAACGCCACACACAGCAGATCACCACCAAACGCTGTCAGACACTGAGAAAAGTCAGACAACCCCGCGGCACCAAAGAGAAATTGAATGTGTTTAAGGTTTTTCAAAGGGGAACGTACAGTGAGCTCTGCTACGTTCAGCTCATCAGGCTAATTATTGTGGCCGTATATAAGATTGATTATCCGCCAGGTCAAAATAAGAAAATGTTTGAAACACGTTCTCACTCAATCTTCAGTTATATAATCACTATAATCAAGAAATGCTGTAAAGTTTGACAGTGGTCTTGCTGGGATAGGTCCACCCATCATGAAATGCTCTCTAAATTAGAAAAAATTAAGATTTTGTTGCTAGGCTCTTTTCTTTTTAGCTGCTGCTTCAACTTAAAATGTGGTGCTTTTATTTATTGTACTACTGGAATCACACACTGGATATCACTTTGTACGCCTCTATTCTCCCTCTTCTCCCCCTGAATACCCTCTTCCTTGTCACTCCCTCTGAATGATCACCTGCATGTTTCCCCTCTGAGACTTTTGCTCTTAGACTGTTAGAGCGGAAAGTGTGTTTATGTGGCTGGAAAATGTTATAATGTCATAGTCATGATTAAGATACATCTCTGCCGCCCTCTGCTGTTATAAAACCGCAACAGAAACAATTGGTTGTTTATAAAGAATTCAATCTGATGTTTGTACAAATTCATTTTTGGAATAATTTTAACATTTGATGAAACAAAATTTCTGATTTTCTTTTTTTTGTAAGACATAGATGCACATATTGTAGTACATGTATATTATGTAAAAACATATTTTTTTACATTCTATCTAATGCAGTGTATGGCAGGTTTGGAGTGAAATTACTTTCAGTTTCGCAAATACAGGAAGCAAATATTCCTCCGAAATCCTTTTATTTTGAAAGATTCCTGTGTTTATAAATGTTTGATTCAAATAACATTGTGTCATTCTGTAAATATCTGTTATTTAAGTGGATAAGTGAGCGAACTGAAAGAGAATTTCACCCTGCGTTCACCTCAGCACTTTGAGGTTCAAAACCACAGTGTTCATAACTTTCTTTAATTCCTGGCAGGAACGAGTGTGAGGTACAGTATGACCTTCAAGGCTGTGACGATCATATTTCACACCCTCTGTTCGTCTGTATGAGCCCTCAATCCTGCTGCAGCATGTACAAGTTTCACAGAGTTAAATACATCCTCTGTCTCTCTCTCTCTCTGTCTCTCTCTCTCTTTCTCTCTCTCTCTCTCTTTCTCTCCTCTCTCTCTCCACAGAAGAGCCAAAGCTGGTACAACGTAAGTCACACCTTTTTGTTTTTATTGACATGATCAACATATGTGAAGTCTTTTATGGGTGTATATATATATATATGTGCTGCTGTGAGTTCACGTCATGTGGGGGACTCCTGGAAGTGTCTTGGAGTTGTTTTTAGTGGTGAGTTCTGCTTACAACATGTAAGGTTGTCGTCCTTGACCCTGTTTACTGGAGCACCAGATGTGTGGGTTACTGGTCCTAGCTTGGGCTTTAAAGAGCAACAGGTGGCACTTTCTGATGCAGGGAATCAAGCAAATGTGGGTAGACTACAATATCATTTACCAAAGTTTCTTCTTCATGGTGCACGCAGTATATACGGCAAAGCCAGGGTGTTGCAGTTTTATATTGCCCCACAAGATGGCGTGCTAACTCTATTCCTGACCCCAGCATAACTCTTTTCCATGTGGTGAGTTGCTGAACAACCCCTTAATCATTTATTGTCAACCAACTTTTACTCCAAAAAGCTGCCTGTTCTGTTAGTTAAGCCCACAGAGTGAACTAGAAAGAGAGTCTTGGTCTTTGACACCACTCGGTATCAAACCCTACTTTCTCCAGAAGTGTTTTTATTTGACTTTTTTCCCATTTTATGTTGTTTTATTCCTTTTCTTTTTTTGTATTCCCTGTGTGTACACTCTTCCCCTCTCTCCCCAGCATGAAAGACAACACATCCTGAGAGTAAGCATGACTCGTATTCTTGTGCAACCCTGGACAACTTTCTGTCTCTCGCGCTCTGTATCTCGGTTGTCAGACCGGTGGAATGAAAACTCTCCCTTCTGCCTGTTTCTCATTCCATTGACTTGAATCAGTATTGTTACCACCTAATAGCAAAGCCACACTTTTGTTGAAATAGGCACATCTTAAATATGTGTCAAACTAAAGCCCTATAGTTTAAATTGCTGAAGGATTCTTTGCGAGTGGCGTTATTTAAATAATTAAAATTTGTATTGACCGTAAGAGTGTTTCCCTTAGATGGTGATTAAAGTCCTGTCACCACGTAAACGTCTAATTCTGGTACGCAACAGGTGGTAACAAGCCCACTGAGTTTCTCACTGTACTAAACAAATCATCACAGGGGCCTCTGGACAAGCCTCGAATGCCTTTGAACAACAGGGGAATGGGGAACGGTGCTTTCGATCGTGGCATGTTTCCCATCAGCCCGACTCCTGTTTCTGTGTCCATGTCCTGAAAAAAAAACAAAGCACGGACACTGGGACATTTACGCTTGGGTTTGACAATCAACAGAAAACACAGGGACCTCCCTACAGATAGGGAAAATAAAGAGAAATGCTGTTAAGTTGAAAAGAGGCTTGGTCCAAAAAGTCCAGACAGCTTTTAGACACTTCTCTAATGCACTCAGCTATAGTAAGCCACTCACATTTCCTCTACTGACCCACTGGAGCATCACAAGTAACCATCTACAGTTGATGTTGCTCTGACTAACAGATGCAAATGTCATTTTTACTGACAACATACAGCTGACTACCAACACAGTTTACAAGTGTACAAGATACCAGGACCATCTGCTCTCGTCATCAAATACACTGCAATAAAGAGATCATCGTTAGTATACCCCCAACTTTTCTTGAGTCCCGAAATCTTGTTTTGTTAAAGGATAAAGCTGGTGATTAAAAACAAAGAAAAATAATAATTTATTGTCAACAAATCCTATTAAAAAAAGACCAAAACCAGCAATGAGTTCATCAAATAACAAGTATTGTGTGTATAGCAACAACTGGTATCTTATTCCTCCATGTTATAGAGCTCCATAGTTGTCCAAAAACTGTGAAAACACCAATGAGCCTCACTGGTGCCCTGGGTGACATGTTCCTTCATTACATGGGCACTGCAGTTCATTTTGACTCAAACCCACGGACACCATCCTGCTCCCAGAAGTGCTCACTAGTGCAGCATGTGTATTAATCTCAGCTCAAAATAGTTCCCAGCACCATACACTGTGTATCCTTATTTGAGCAACACTTGCTCAAAACTACAATGCCCAGCTGTTTTAGAGAATACCTGAGCATTAATTCAAATGAAACTGTATATTTCAGACCTGTTTATAAATATGTATGTCTTCAGTTGGAACCAGTGGACTTGGGTCTGAGTTCCACACATAGAGTAGGAAAGATTTGACGGACGGACCGATGATGGTTTTGTTTTATTTATTGTGGGATTTGTTGAAAATTAAAGAGTAAAAGTATAGAGCAACGCCAGCCTTAACCAACTACTATTACTATTTTTTTTTCGCTGTGTAAAGTTGCCAGTATGAATGTAATTTAAAAAACGAAAAGTTTCATCTCGGTATTAGGGCTGTGTTCCTGACATCTTGTACACTCATCCTTACTCACACAATAAATACCGAAGCTCAATCAATCAATCAAGTGAAATATGTTTAAAAGGTACTTTTACTTCAGTTGGCTGTGACTGGATGTGTGGGTGTCGTACCCATGGTGCACCGGCATGTAGGACAGCGCGTGCATGTGTGTATGTGTGCACCTCTACATGGCGATGATGACCTCCCATGGCACTGAAACCACAGTGATTAAAAACCCGTCCGTCCTAATGTGAGTTCTGAGCCTGTTAGAGATGCGCACAGTGGCCATCTTTCTTTCACAGCCCTCTGATAGCGCCTGTTCATTCGCTTTGTATCTACTCAAGTTTGTCGCAATGCTTATGTGGCAACCATGCCGTCAGAAGTTAGCAACAAGAGGGAGAACACTGACAAACTGAGCATTGTTGAGCAAGATTAGCACGTAAGACAGTGAATTATTGAATGTGTTTGGATCTGCATAGATCAATGCAGCAGAGAGTGCACGTCAGGACTTGCACATTGCTTCACTGGGATCGATACACGCCCACATACTTTGCCTTTTTAAATGACAAACAACCACAGTTAAAAGATGGAATCGATGTGTTAACAGAATGGACTCACACACCTCTCGCCCCCACCCCTCTTAAAACACTAAAACCCCGCCCTGGTTTTACAGTACCAGTCTCTTCCATCCCCTAATGTTTGTCCAGCGTTAATAGTTAACCAAATCCATAAACGCTGTGTATCCGCAGTCCCTCCTCATCCAGAGACTCGTACGGTCATCTGGTCAGCATCAGTCACAATGGCCTCTTTCTTTGCTTGATTTAGAGATTTATTGGTGACTTATTATGACTTAAATAAGCTGGAAATAAAGGTCTTTCAGCATGGACGCCTAAAGTTAATAAGAGAAATGATTTAATCTGCCAATTCTTCGCAGATGAACCCTCATTCTGCTGAAATTTCATCCACGTGATGCTTAGGCCTTCTCAACAGGGTGAAGGCCTCTTTAGAGCTGCGTATGAATGAACTGTTTTCCACGAGGCCGGCTGCTGAAGATTATTTTCTCATCTAGTTTTTTCCTACATCTCCTCAGTGTCTGGTTTAAGTGAGGCTTGGGAAATAGCTGCAGTGGAAAGGTGGAAGTCATGGCTGAATTCCAGCGCACAAATGTGGGACGCACATTTGCTTCATCCAGCAGGAGTAAACGAAAAGCAAGCTGTAGTAACACCTATTTTTTTCATTGCGGCTGGGACCTTCATCACTATGCCCACCTTCTTGAAATATTCTTAGTCAAGTATAGTGTTTGGACTTTTTTAAGCCCTGCTATAAACAGGAGTTGCGAGCTCTGCATGTTTCTTGGCTGCTAAGAGTAACAGAAGGTGATCAAGTATCACGAGTACACGAATGACACGCTTCATACCTTCAAATCAGCACTGATCGAGACTTTTGGTACCTTTTCTTTTAGTTTGGATTCCAGCAGCTTTTCTTACATAAAATGAATAATCAAATGGAACGGACACACAAAGAGATATTTACAGCATGTTGGTCCAGCCTCTTCACACTGCAATGTAAGCTCTGGACTGCAAACCAGTGCAGACCCTTTCAAGATTGATGGTGTTGTTTTGCAGGCGGAGGTAACTGGAGGTTATGCTCACATCTGTTCTCTGTAACTCAATCACTTGGACGGACAGCAAGACGGACTCAACACATACTTCAGCAGACTGAAAACATTCATTCCTCTCTTTTATTCAGTCCTGTTTTCTTTCCTATTAGCCTTCTTCTCCCCAGCTACATCTTTGTTTGTATTAGCCCTCCACTCACCGAGTAAACTAGTTTCATTCTTTTTAGGTCGTAAACTTGGTAATTACAAGGCACTCAGACCTGGACAGCACTACACACACACACACACACAAACGCACTCCGCTCACACACTTACCAGGAAGAGTAAGCAGGAAAAAAGGAAAAAGCTACCGGCATGATAATAAAGGACTTGTTGGCCGGGGTTACTAGAGGGCAACGGCCGTAACTCCTCTCCCTGTGTGTGTGAAAGGAAGAGAGAGAGAGCCTTGGAACGACAGAGCGAGACAAGGATCATGTGGCTGGAGTGTGCCGTGCCCACCGCTCAACGCTGAAAGGGAGCAGCACCCTAAACAGTGGGCGGATACTGCAGCTTCCAAACTACTGGACTCACAAGCTCTGTCTACTCTTATTTTCCAAACCTACTGTCAGCCCTCCAAACGCAAGAAGAGCCCACTGGGGCCCCCGTGTTGGAAAATTAGCTGCCGTCCAGGCGCTAAGTAGGATCTGGCACGGTGAATATGGAGTTGGATGAGGATTGTACGATGTCAGACTGGGAGGCTGTGCTGGAGCTGGATGAGGCGTTTGCAGGGTGGCTCCTGCAGGGTCCAGCTAGAGGGGAGTGGGGTTGGGAGTGGGGCTGGGCTGCCTCGGACCTTCAGGACCCCGAGTGGGACACTGAGGAGATCCCTGCTGTAAGTTGACCTCCACTCGAAAACCACAAGAAGATGAGTGAAGAAAATGATGCGGAGAAGTAAAAAAAATGTTTGGGATTAGACTTGTTGAGCTCATTTTGGGATAAGTAAAGTCACAAGAGAGGGGGCAGCGCAAAAAAAAAAAAAGGCTTTGTAGCACTTATTACTGTTTGCTACTGTAAGCGTTCTGTGGTAATTCCCCACTACTAAAGGAAAAAGCAACTGGTTTGGGTATGAGTCATAGCTATTTGAATTCTCCCAGAGCTCATAGAGGCCTGTTGTTTGGAGGGTTCATCGTGTTTCTGTGTGTCTTCATGTGTCATCTGTTGAAGGTTTAAAAGAAAAAAAACAAAGAAGCAACATGATGTGTGTGCAGTTCAGGCAGTTATTAAGCGCTGCAGGGATGTCACTTGCATGTTTTTCAGAGCAATGATTCTCGTCGCTACACTTTTCTCAAAGGCGAGTAGAAGCAGAAACAGATACTCCAAAACAGTATTTCAGTTTTCAACTGCTTTGTTTCACAAGGGAGGAACATGTATTGATTTTTAATGTGAACAAGCTGATCTTTTCCCACCACCTTCGCTCCAAAGGAATATATATTTATTTTTCCTCGACATACATCTTTGTTACTGTATTGGCAGCTATTGTTTCCTGAAGCTTTCCTGTTGAAGGGAAGCATATGGCACAGACAGTGAGGGCTCTCAGTTTGGCACACATGTGGAGATTTTATAAACCACAGGCTCAAGTCCGCTGAAGCCCAGCAAAGTTAAGTGGGATTGTGTCGATAGGATATCTTTCCCAGTGCTGAAAAGCTTATGTTTGACCAGGTTAGTCAAACCACTGTGCACAGTTTAGTTTGAGGTTTCATCAGTTGTCCTACCCCTTGTCACTAGACAAAAGCCTCATTGTCTGTATTGCAAATCTGAGAATGTGACTCATATTGTAAATGCTCATACTCATGGCAGCATGTGTATTGAATGATCTGCAGCGGGCTGATGTTTTTGGAGTTGTGCTTTGTTATCGAGCGTCATGAATGATGCAGCCTTAAAGATAATGCAGGCCACATACCTCTGCTTGCCATTCACTATACATCCCTTTCCGGTGCCTGTCGAAACCACCCACAGAGTGAAATCCATGTTATGATTCGAGTAAACCAGACGTCCCGATCAAACCTGTGGGTGGTTTTAACAAGTTTATCTAACATGCTCACGGAAACGAATAACGTGGGGCTGCGGAGACGACACTTGTGAGTGGGCGAGTCACAGAGCATGAAGCGTGTTTGTGTTTTGGAAACGTGTTTGTTTGTGTGTCTGTGTGTGTGTGTGTGCGTGTGTGTGTATGTGGTGATGTTTCTGACTCTGCCTGTCACTGCAGGTGCTGAGCCCGACATACAAGCAGCGCAATGAAGACTTTCGGAAACTCTTCAAGCAGCTCCCTGACACAGAGAGACTCATTGTGGGTGAGTAGGCACACAGGGCACCGGCAGGGTGCAGGAAATGTATTGGTCATTAGAAAATAATTAATTTGTACAGATCAGAGAGGTGACAAAAACAAATATTGGATTTTCCAAGTGTCGAATATCATGACGTGGTTTAAATATTGCGAGATCACTTCCAAATGTTATAAATACCTTCCTCTACTTATTTTAGGAGAACTTTTAATCTGATTACTGCACTGTGCCATGAACACATAATGTCACAAGTTTAGTTCTTTCATGACTTCATGCTCTTTCATGACTCAATGAATACTATGATTGTCTGAAATACCTTGAAAAATGAAACCTGAGGGTAAAACTGAGGTCATGGCTTATGAGCTCAGCTTTAACGTTTTGTCTTAATGATGAGTTCACAGCTAATAAACAACATAGACACACAAGGGACAGTGTGACGGTGAAGTGAGTTCTATCAAATGAACTGGATTTGAATTCATTTGATTGGATATGCTCTTATGTCTGATTTATGGATGGTCATACTACTTTTTCGATGTCCGTCTGAATTATTTTGCAATTTTCTTTCTTAGTGCTGTAGTTTCTCTGTGATGTCATTTTGCGTCATACCTTTTGAGGATAGTATTTTTGTCTCTTATTATGTGACGTCTTTATTCTCCAGACTACTCCTGTGCTCTTCAACGGGACATCCTCCTGCAGGGACGACTCTACCTCTCTGAGAACTGGATCTGTTTCTATAGCAACATCTTCCGCTGGGAAACACTGGTATGCTTGTTAACGCTCAGGAGCTCTGCACACCCCCATGCTTCTTATATTGGCAGTATTGGGTCATACTTTGAACTATAATGTGTGTGTATGTATAATTGTATGCATTTCTGTGTGTGTGTGTGTGTTGTGTACGTAGCTGACAGTGCGGCTAAAGGA
This sequence comes from Bovichtus diacanthus, assembly GCA_943590825.1. Lineage (NCBI taxonomy): Eukaryota > Metazoa > Chordata > Actinopteri > Perciformes > Bovichtidae > Bovichtus > Bovichtus diacanthus. Next base: position 3,169,119 of record CALSBV010010348.1, on the reverse strand, counting down.
CATCTGCTCAATGACAAAAGAGAAGACTGCCCGCCTCATTCCCAATGCCATCCAGGTCTGCACAGACACTGAAAAGGTAAAGAATACAGAACTAAATACAGGCGTTTATATAGGAAACTATAATGAATACGTTTTAAATATAACCATACACCAGCCCGGTGTTGGAGGCCAACCCGTGGCCCTTTTGCTGCATGTCATCCCCTCTCTCTCCCCCCTTCACATCTCATGCTGTACTAACAATATTTAGTATTTGTGAGTTGAAATCGGTGCGGCCAGGATGCACTTGCGAGCATATCGGGGACGTAAAAAACTCCCTTCACATACCTCACACCACAGGAAAATCTGGCCAAATAATCTTTAGAGCCATCGGAAAATCAGGGCTTTGCTGACAACAGTCTGAAAGGGGAATCGGGCCTACAATCGACTTGATTCTCATGTAGTGTGTACCCCGCATGAAGGGTCAGCAGGGAAGCCTTGAGGTACAAAGGCTGGCTGATAACAGTGATGAATGGAGAATGATTGGCAAGATATTAATGCCCACCTTCACTGAAACAAATTAAAGTAATTCTAGACTAGAAGCATTTAAACTGTGCTTCTCAAAAATAGCCCTTTCATTTCCACAGTTAGTGTAATTATGCTCATTCATAATTGTCATATATTGTTCACAGCACTTTTTCACCTCATTTGGAGCCAGGGACAGGACTTACATGATGATGTTCAGACTGTGGCAGAATGCGCTGCTAGACAAGGTAAGCACATTTCACCTGTTAGTTTGTGTTTCTGCTAATATTCGTCTGAGAGATCATGTTCATACGTTCACCGTGCAGTGTTTTCGAGCCTTCTCATTTCTTGCTTTGATTGGTTGATTCCTCTTGCAGCCCCTGTGCCCCAAAGAACTGTGGCACTTTGTTCATCAGTGCTATGGCAACGAGCTAGGCCTGACTAGTGATGATGAGGACTATGTTCCCCCTGATGATGACTTCAACACCATGGGGTGAGTCTTTTTACGCTGCCACATCAGTGACTATGGTTACCAATATAAACATGTTTCAGTCGATTACCTAAATTCCCAAATTGCAAAATAATTAGAGAGCCGGAAATGAGCTGTAACAAGCAGCACTCGCATGCCCCGCCACATACAAGCATGCACACGCTCTCCAGCGCTCTCAACTAACTAACTAACTAACTACTTTAGATACACAATTACGCCGTCAACATCCTTCTCAGCTTCTCTGATCATTTACACTGAAGTTTATAGCCTTTGCTATAAACCCCTTGGTTTTGTTGGAACGTCAAAGCTGCAAAAGATGCAACACAGCAGATACTGCATTCGTTTGAAGACTCAAAAGATCCTTCTCTGCTCTGTCTCTTCCTTCGTTTACATTTCCCATTCATGTAATGAAATGGATTTACAAGTTGAAATCGATGCAGAGTCATGGTTTGAATCCGTTTGGTCTCCAGTGCACTCACAATGTCTGATGCCTATTGGCTACGTATGTGATCTGAACAATTTGACAGAAAACTCTTTTACCTTCCTGAAGTGATTGTGACTTTGTTAATGAGAGAAACTAGTCTATATACCTCTTATTATTAAGGTGAAGTGGAGATCATTTTCACTTTGTTCCTATTCAGACAATATACTTACACAACGTTGTAACCATGAACATAATCGCACCATAAAAAGTCTGCACACGCGGCTTGACACAGGTTTTACAAAGAACCTCATTCACGATGTGATATGAGATGAGTAGAACTGAGTGTGTGCCTGTCTCTGGTGCCTTCAGGTTCAGTGAAGAGATTCCCAACGAAGAGAATGAGATCAACAACGACAACTTGTCCAAGAGCAGCGCGGAGGCCAAGCCTGAGGGGAGCCCTCCTCTACTACATAAGAAGGTCGTCCCAAACAGCACCATCCCCAGCCCGGGCAACCATGACACACCCATCACAGTAAGTCCCATGCACATTGATGCACGTTGAATCAAGTGCAACACCTCTGTGGGTCAGAGAAAATTACAGGACAACTTCGTTGACAACATTATTGACGCTCGTGTTCTTCTTTACCACAGTTTGACCTCCCTGCAGAAGAGTATGCAGACTGCCTACCAGACGGCGAGCTGCTGGCTGTGCCCCTTTTGTTGGAGGAGAAGAGCAATGATACCAGCGGGCCTGGTGGTCCTGTCCCCTCACCGTCTCTGGACTTCAACGACAATGAAGACATCCCCACTGAACTCAGTGACTCCTCCGAAACACACGACGAGGGTAAATGCGCAGAGCACAGAGCAGAATGAACTTTTTCTTATAAATACATAATCCAGTGGAAACTCTCGTAACGGGATGATGTAGATCAGGGGTGTCAAAGAAACGGTCCGCGAACCAAAACCGGCCCGCCAGATGGTCCAATCCGGCCCACAGGATGACTTTGTAAGAAATAAAAAAATGACAGACAGAAGACATTAACTGCAATTTTTCAATAAAAATAACCGCTGTTATTGTATGGTGTGGTGTGTGGGTTCAGGTGGTCAGGATTACTGGACCATACCATATTAGATGTGGAAATGAATGTCAATTTTGAATCCAGATACCTGTGACTAAATGTTTTGTTCCTTTGTAGATACAGTGTGATCTGTCAGTTGTAATGCACATGTGTAAATGATAAACGGAGGCATAATATTGTTGAAATTGCACTTATTTTTAAAAATAAATAGTTTCAGGTTGTTCACAATGTTATATGTTTCAAAAGATAGTTCATTAAATATGAACATTTTCAGAATGTACTTGTACTTTTTTGCACTAAAACAAAGGGAAAAATGTGGAGTTGTCGTTATTTATAGGTTATTATGCTCTGGCTTTACTGGTCCGGCCCACTTGAGATCAAAGTGGGCTGTATGTGGCCCCCGAACTAAAACGAGTTTGACACCCCTGAAGTAGATGATGCTAGTAACAAGATGTGTAAACAAACTTGTGAATGTATTTGTCCTCTTGTCTTGGACGTGCAGGTGAAGTAAAGGCCTTTCATGAGGATCTGAATGGCAGGCAGTACATCAATGAGATCTACAAGTTCAGTGTGGACAAGCTCTATGGCATCCTCTTCACAGAGTCGCAGTTCATGAGCGACTTCATGGAGCAGAGACGATTCTCAGGTCAATATTTCTGATGCTTCTTCAGGCAGACTTAAAAACGTGTCCCCCTGCAGGCGTCATTAATTCACTCTCTCATCATGTTGCTGTGTAGATGTGGTGTACCACCCGTGGAAGAAAGAGGAGGCTGGCAACCAGACCAGAGAGATCATGTACACCATCTCGCTGTCCAACCCCCTGGCCCCCAAAACAGCCACAGTCACTGAGACACAGGTACAGCCGACCTAAAGTGTATCTCGCGTAAGCACTTCTTAGACCTTCTGAGGCGTTCATGAGAACAGTCAATAAAACCAGGTTTCCCTTCATTGATCAGACCCTGTACAAAGCCAGCCAGGAAAGTGAGTGTTACATCATTGACGCCGAGGTCATCACGCATGACGTGCCCTACCACGATTACTTCTACACTCTCAACCGCTACATGCTCACCAGGGTGGCCAAGAACAAGTGTCGGTTACGGTGAGTGAGACGTGGTCGGACGTCCTCAGCGCACACCGTATTATATCGTATTATGTTAATTGTGATTATTTCTCCTTTTTTTTTTTGGGACCTTTTGTTCCTGTTTTTTATGTAAACTAAGTTAGACGTGTTGCAAATATCAAGATATATATATATATATATATATATATATACAGTCATGTTTTACATAAAGGATATCACCAGCTCCGTTAGTGGCCTCTAATGTTTCTCCTTTTGCATTGTTTGCAGATGTTATTGACAGTTCTAAGACGAATACATTATGATAGGAAGATATCCATTGATTAGTGTGGGGTGTCCATCTTGTGATAAGGTTGTTTTTGGCTGCAGTAAAGCCGGCAAAAAAATAAATCAATTCTGATGGTTTAAGAGAAGATTAACTGTTCGGCAATAAAATGTTTGTGAGGTACGGTATCTGATATCGGATACTGTGCCAATCACTTAGCTCCAAGACCTTTTTAACTGAAGTAAATTGTTAATGCAATGCTTTTTTAATTTGACCACGATTTGTTTTAGTTTTCAACAACGAATATTTTAGCTATGTATTTATATGTCCACTTTTAAATCTTCATCCATATGTATAAATGCGTTTCCGTCCGTCTTTCAGGGTATCCACAGAGCTGCGCTACAGGAAACAGCCGTGGGGCCTGGTGAAAGGCTTCATCGAGAAAAACTTCTGGAGCGGGCTAGAAGAGAACTTCCGCCATCTAGGTAAACTTCAGCGTTGTTTTTTCTCTCTGTTATTATACGTTGGAATAGGTTTAATAGAAATTTGAATCACAAATGTATAATAATTTTGGCTGCTATTAAAGAGAGGGGAGACGGGAATGAAGTTAATTAAGTAAGACGAGACACCCCCGGCAAATAGGTTAAAACTATTTTACTAATAGATACCTCCATAAAAACTTCCCCAGTTGATTACTTGCAATAAGACAATTATTTTTTGTATTATAAATGTTCTGAGATGGTATGCCTATATGCAAAGAGTCATTATCTTATTAAATATGTGCTAATTTGCAAAAGATTCCAAAACAGAAATCTGAACATTGGATTAAGGCAGGTTCCAGGTTTCATTTTGTTGACATATTAGAGTCAAAGCTTTTTACAGAGGGGATGTTGGATGTTTCTTTGTATAAGAAAACACTGTCAACAGCCATAGAAACAATCCACATTCACCTTGTTTTTAAGAATACCATGTTCTATAAATCAGGCTTCAGAATATACTGCAGATAGGAACGAAACTGGAAAGTTTGGTGTATCAGTGCTACTGAGTGGAGAGTAGCCAAGAGTATGAGAAAAAACTAATTCTGAGAAAACAGCTGTGATATATATTGCAAAATTCCATACATTTTGCAAATAACTACAGGTGAATAGGGCACAAGCAAAATAGCCCAAAATCTCAAAATTGACCAGAGGTTGAAAAACAATGTTTTTTTGCCTGTCGTGTCTCCAAACAGAAAGCCCACGAAGACTGCTGCACGTCTTAAACAAGCCTCGCTGTCTTTAAGTGACTCTGTGAATGTGTAACAGTCGTCTTCTTCCCTGTCAGAGTTGGAGCTGTCCAAGCTGGAAGAGATACTGACCGAGTCCCACCAGCTGTCTCCGAAGGTGGTGAAAAACTCCACGGTGAGGCGGAAGAAGAGGCCGCTCCCGCACCTGCGCAGCCAGCATCTGGACGAGGCGCTCAGCCCCGTTACCACGCCGACGGATGAGGAAGTGATTCAGAGGATTAAACAAGTGGCAGGCTCCACGCAAACCAGACACCAGAGTCCAGAACACCATCACCTGCCCGGGGGGCTCGCTCTGTACAGCGTGTCCAAACTGCTGCTCATCATCAGCTTTGTGTAGGCAACTCATCCCAACACACACACACACACACACACACAGTCACTCACATAGGGATGCTTGCATATCTGGCCACAACGATGCAAATCCATTCGTCACATGCTCATTTCACATGTATCAAAACAGAGAATTTTCTCTAAGTCATTTGAATTCATCTTTTTTTTTTTTTGGTCTGATTTACACTTTTGTTTGTTTTCTTCTAAATATCTCATTGTTGGTGTCTTGAGTGTAACCTCTCTCTCCTCTACTCTCATTGCCATCCATAGGATCTGTCTAAGGTACATAATCTGATTGGCCAGCATAGCCAGATGAATTATTTAAAAAGTGTTCCCACCATAGTTTGTCTTTGCCATGTACAGATTAGCTACTTCAGGGCATCATGAATGAATAGCAATGCAAAGGGAAGGAAACATGTGTTGACCCTCCGCCCTTTCCTTCTTGCCCTTCAGCCTGGTCCTGCTGGTGTTCCTCAACATGATGCTCTTCTACAAGCTGTGGATGCTGGAGTACTCTGCACAGTCCTTAACAACCTGGCAAGGTCTGCGGCTTCATGAAAGGTACACGCTCACAAGCGAGTGTACACACACCTACATTTTTAGAACCCATCTTTTATACAGAACTTGATATTTTGGGCATTTACGAACGCAAAAAAAAAACGTTATCAAACACTGCAGAGATGAGACTGAATGGAGTTGGCTGTTTTCGGGTCACACACAAATATACACATACAGTTACACAAGGGTGTAGAATTCGGCGACTACTGAATTATCGTAATATTACTTTTGTTCTGAGAATATTACGACTTCTCAGAGAACACAGACGTGTGGGATGTGTTTTTAAATGTGCAGAGTTTTGAATATGAGCGGAAATCTTGCTTGGTTTACAAATTAATTCAAATGAATGAACGTGTTATGGACGTGAATAGGTGCCACATGCACATTTAAAGAGGTTACTTCCCCAAACAAAAGAGGACGTAAGAGTAAATCCGGCCTACATGTGTGTTGATTCAGCAGTGATGACATTAAATTAGAGACGTTGATCTACAGGAGAATAAATATTTGAAAGAAACACAGAATGACTGAGAGTCTTACTGCCTTACATTCCATTATATTTTGAATTGTCACCTGGCGCCTGAATTTTGTGTTTTCCTTTACATAAATTTACACATAAATTGGTGCCTAAACATTTACCAGAATACAGGAAATGTAGTGTTTGGCGTCCAGAATTTCCCCCCAGACCCCTCACTTAATATGTTAAAGCGAAACCTACACCCTTGCAGCTACAGACATAAAACGCACACACACTCTTTAACATACACACTAAACTATATCCATATGGCCGTTGACGTGTGTGACAGGAAGACATGGTGCTTCTAAAATTACCCCCGAATAGCTCTTGGCTTACTGAAACAATTTACCAAACTGTTTGTTGGCAGTCCCTCAAAATGGAAGTCATGCTTCAGTGGCTGCAGCCTGATGTTGCTCATGTGTGTGTGTGTATGCGTGTTTCCCAGTAAACTGCCTCAGACGCAGATGGAGTGGGCCCAGCTCCTGGAGGCGCAGCAGCGTTACCATGACTCCGAGCTGCAGAAGTGGAGGGAGATTATCAAGTCGTCGGTAGTGCTGCTAGACCAGGTACTCGGGCACAAAGGAACATTTTCAAAAGCACGTCAGCACCGTGATGTGACGGGAACATTTTTTAACAACTCCAAGAGAATGTGACTGCTTTGGTATTGGGTAATGGGTAGACACTGCATATAACTAGGAACAGAACATACTCTATTTAATGGTCCATCATAGAGTAACACACCAATACACACTATAAAAGTGATTTTAGCACCACAGCCAGCTAGCTGCACTATTTCAGGATATATGACTAAATTAGCACTGCCAAATGCATGACATCCACTACTGAGAGGGGGCGCCTGTGAGCCAGTAAACCTCAACGACTGGATATATGGCCAGAGGAATCACCCACCAAACAAATTGGTACCTCTTCTTCTTGTACAGTAAATTTCTCACAATATGATTTTTGGATTTTTTTTATGCAAAACAGTGACTGTAGAAAGAAGCTATTGCCTATTGTTTTCGAAGATTGATGATTTTTTTTTTTTCTGCCATCAAAGTCTATTGGGCTTGAAATACAGTATCTCACTGTGGTGAAACATTGTCTACATTTTTCCCTCAAAAAATCATACAAAATTTATGCTACCTAGTCGAGCGGGCGCCTGATGATATAGGCTGACCTCATGCTATATTTTCAGAAGTAGCAGTAGTAGTAGAAGGATTGAATATAATCTGTATAGAAAAATAACTCTAGGGAAGTCATTGAATAATCTTCCTACCTTTGCATCCACAAATGCATGACCACCACTTGCAATAGCTGCCAAATGGGGAAAAAATGTTATTGAATTATGTTAAAGAAGGTGAGGGAATTGTTATTTGTTCCATGCATTAATTCATGTTTAATAAACAAGCTGACTTTTTGTTTCTCTTCTTTAGATGAAAGACTCCTTATTGAACCTCCAGAGAGGCATTGGTTTAAGGGACTACAGCTCAGAGGCTGAGGAGAAGAGAAGTCGCTATCACTGACACACCACCAACAAGGCCATGAGGGCATGCTGTGCAATATACTGTAGGACCTGTTTTGTTTGTGAACCAGTATGCAGGCAGCACCAAGACGAGAGAGAGAGAGAGGACAGAGGGGGAGGCGGGACCAACAGTGAGCTGGTCCAACAGTGAGCTGGTCCAATAGACACAAAGAGAGGGACAGTCGTCTCCAGCGCACAGAGGTTAAAACCTCCAGGGGGAGGGAAATCACGGACAGATAGTGCCCCTATCACACGCAGGAACCGAGGAGTCCCCAACATCACTGAGGCATTGTGGGAAAGTGCTCCTTCTCTACACCTGTGGGATGAACCGTTTCCTTCTACTCTCTTATTTCCAAGTGCATCCTACTGTAAGCCATGTCGACCAGAGAGTCGCAGAGAGAAAGAAGGAAAACTACTGCATGCATTTAGACAACCTAGCTCCCCTCAGTCAGTGTTTATGTGGTCCAGTTCCAGTCTTTGTGTCAAAAAAAACAAAAGAAGAACAGAAGACGAGGAGAGATCGAGTCGAAGAAAGGGGGGTCCTTTCGAGTCTTAATGGCTGTCTACACTCTCTAGACTGTTCCAAACCAATCGTCCCCCTAGAGGTCCTTGCTGCAGCGTCCCTTTAGTAAACCTCCATGTGATCAAAGTGCAGTATTGTCACACAACCAAAAAGGAAAAGAAATGTTGTAGCTGGGAGCTCAGCTTCAGCGCTCAGTCCCTATTGCCTTGTTTGAACCTGGCCTGTGTGGTCTCCGTCAGGGCTGGTTCCCTGTCAGACTGTTGTGTTGAAATATTTATAAGTAGAATCTAAAGACTGATGAGACCTAAGCCAGTACTTTTAACCTTATACACAATTCACATTATCAGTTACCCCTGCCACAGTGTTAGCTACCTTTCATTGCATTATTCCTCATCCCAATAGAATGTATTAGCCTGGACAAAAAGGCCAGACTTTGATCACGGCTTATTCATTTTTGAAGAGAGGGGTGCTGCAGCCAGACCAATAGGGAGACCTGTGTTCTTACATGTTTTATTACTAAACTGTGACTATATCTCTTTAAAAATGTTTCAAATTAGAAAGAATTCTATGAATATATTTGAAATATATAAGAATATTTCATTATTTAATATATATATATTTCAAAATATATAAACATTACCTATATTTATTGTTAATTTATGTACATAAAGAAATTATCAGAGCTCTAGACCAGTTAAAGAATTTCTAACAAAAAGTGTTTTCTTCTAAAAATGCATGCCAGATATGTCTGTGACATGTCCAGTGTGCAAGTATGATTCTGCATTCGCGCGATTATATTTGCGCATGTGTGAGTGTGTGAGTGAGTATGTGCATGCGTTCGTGTGCGTGCATGCGTGCGTGTGCGCACACGTGCGTGCTGTAAAGTGTGACATTTTTACCATTCCACACTTGTATGTTTCTTAATTTTTCTTTTCTGGCTCCAGCAGCCAGACTGCCTTTTTTTAATGCTAATGCGTTTGGATGCCGCCTTGCATTAGCCTCACCAGGGTGCAGTTTACAATCGAAGAGTTTTGTTCCAAAATGACATATCCACCATTTGAAAACAAAGTTACACCTACTTTTACAAAATGATTGATTGCTTCAACTATCAATTCATGTCAGTGTTTGACACATACTAAGTAGCTTGAATCCATGTTTGACAAAAGGAACAGAAAGACAGAATTGATCAAAATTTTAAGATGAACTTGACTATTTCTCTCTTGTAAATGGATATATAACATTTTGGAGATGAACCCTTCATTTGCCCTCTATGAGCAACTCTTTGTCCATGTCACCACATTAGTTGCTTGACGATTCCTTTCTAAAGGGAATAGTTTTCAAATTCACTTATTCACTCTATTGCTGAACGTTAGGTGAAGATTGACACCACTCTCATGTCTGTACACTAAATATGAAGCTAGAGCCAGCAGCTGGTGAGCTTAGAAAGCCGTTTCCTCCCGTCGCCCGTCTTAATGCTAAGCCAACCTTCTCCTGGCTCCACTGGCTCGCAGCCAGTTAAGCTGTGTGCTAGCCAGGCCAGCGATTCCCCCTCTTCTCCCATTCTTTGTGCTATGCTAACCATCACCTCACTCTAGCTTGTATATACTGCATGAGAGTGGTATTCATCTTCTCATATAACTCTCCGCAAGAAAGCAGTTGAGAATATTTCACAAATTGTCAAAGTATTCCTTTTAAAAACACCTATTCAACCCGTATTATACTCTCCTTTCCACACATTTCAAGTGTCTGTCTTGGATGCAATGAAAGCATGACAATGAACTTTACGCAACTGAATTGAACCAAAAGAAAGAAGTAGAGACGTACCTTCACAAATTATCATGTTGTTTTTAATGAAGTATTTGTTTTATATATATATATATATATATATACTGGGTTAGATGCGGTAAAGAGCATCTCTTAAGAGTTTATCAACAGAGACCCCTGACAGCTGACAGAATTCAGAGATGAAAGCACTTCCAAAAAATTAAGAAAGACTTTGTTGTGTGAGTGAGAGAAAGTGAAGCACTTTAAGGCCTTTTCAGGGGTAAAGAATTAAAGAAAGAAGAGGCAGCGATTTAGTTTGGAGGCGATTGCAGGGCTGAGCAAATTGTTTCTTTGGTGTGTTTTAGTTGATGTGACAATCACACTGGTGATTTACAACTTCCAAACCAGAGAGTTTTAATCCTGCTCGTTCATTACCGCTCACATATGACAGAGTTGCAATATGTGAATCTCTTTCAATGTCACATCCCAAAGCCCAATCTAAGACCGACACGCTTTATTGTCTATATCAGGGCAAGGCGAGAATGAGTGATGTGTATGAGGGAATTGTATCTTTACTGTGTGCCTGTACGGCGTGTTACTGACTGACTTATTGAGAACAGCAGAAAAGCTTCAGGGTTGGACCCCTGCTGCGCGTGTGCATACATTACATTTGAAGAAGGCACTGAGTAATGATAACACATGGGAACCTTAAGACCTGAATGTGAGTGGTTGGAAATGTTTTCTGTTTTAAAGAAATCATTTTCACAATCCGGATGACACTGAAAGATTATAGTGAAGTTATGCTTCATGTATATGATGGTACAGAAGTGTGATTGAAATGCTTTAAAGTGTTTGTTTTTCACAGTGTATGATGAAATGGATTTCTTTTTTTTTCTTTTTTTTTTTCAGATGCTTGAATTGCATTTTTTTTTGTCTTAAAAATGAAAAACAATCTCAAACTGTTTTTGAATGAGGTATTGCAAACGCTTGATTAAGTTGGTTGTATATCCCAACTGTGGTTTTATTGACCTGATTTTAATCTTGGGACACTGAAATGTGATTTAACTGTCAAGGCTGAGTGAAGTCGTTTATAGCAAGCGACACATTTTAATATTGAACTGCTGTAAAATCGCACATCCTCCTCAGTACAAATTAGATATTCACTGGAGCCTCTAAGGAACTGTCGCAGCGGAGCTGAATTTCATTTCATCAATCTCCACAATTATGCAAATTAAATATTTTTTCCCCTTCCTCGTTCCCCTTAAAACTCCTGTGTTTCTTATTGGAACCAACACGTTTGACTTAAAATAATCTAAGCTACGACCTCTCACAGGTAAACTGCCTGTTTGTTGTTGTGAGGTTTTTTTTTTTTTGCTTTTTTTTTGTTTTCGATATTATTCTTCACACAGTTATCTGCGTTACACGAATGATTGTATGACTGCTATCGCTGCACAGCTGTGGAACCAAGGTGACCTGAGAGTGCTGGATGCCACCATTTTGTCACTGACAACTAATGAATTGTGCGCCTCATTGACTGTATTAATTGGCATTTGCCTTGCTTGTCACAGAGCCGGTGAGACATTGGTGCCACACATACAACACAGTACTAGCGAACAGCTTTGGTTAACACACGATGGGAATCACACACAACCTGCTGAAAATGACCACTCATCAAACGCATAGCAAATGCTCTTCTTTGAGTGCGTCTTGATAAAAATGTGTACTGGTGTAGTTCTGTTCAAAAAGAATTCTACTGTATGTTTTTGTTTTTTTTGTTTTTTTTTTGTTATTTTATTTTATTTTTTTAATGTTTTGATCTCTAGAGATACTTTTAGTGAAATTTCTACATGAGATAAATATACTGTAAGTATATGTTGTGTAAATCTGCAGTGTGCACACACACACACACACTGACAAAAGAATCCAACCTGCGCTGCGCGTAGGTTTTGACTTGCCGATGACTTTGCCTCATATAGACTGAAGATAAAAGTGGCTTTCTGGTTCATGTGAAGTACAGAATGGAAGAATGAATAAAAAAATATATAATATACAAATAGTGTGAAAGAGACTTTATTTTGACAGATCACACTCATTTCATAACATTTGGGAGTCTATATATTTAAATTTCTCCTCAAAGACACAGTACGTTTGACCTCAGGAGACTTGGAGAAGATTGCACGAGGCACCAAGATGAAATATTCATCGGTTACTGCACTTTAAAAAAAAAAAAAAAATACTTTCAAATATTGATGCAAGTTATTGAGAGCGTTGTTATTTTGGGAGCTTCAGCTACAGCACATGTTTCTCATTCAGATTAGTCTGCCCACAGGTTCCTATGGTCCCCTGTTGTCTCACTTTAATTACTGTTGCATGCATTACCTATTAATTACCATCTCTATGTTGTGTAATCTCAGCGAGTGAGTGCAGGTGAAAGCTACGATGCCAGTCCAGGTCATGGAGACTGAAACAACTGGGATGTTTCAGATTCTTTGAGGTCAAGCTGCACAGAACGACACAGTAACATCTGAAATATGATACTTCACTGACTTAAAAAAGGCAAATCAAATTTGTTTCCCTGTTGTTCCTTGATTGATCCAAACATGAGTGTTTTCAACATTCCTCAGCATGCTGGAGGCATGCAGCACAGGGGCAGCAGGCAGAGAGGTGGAGAAGGATAGCAACAATATAAAATGTTCTAAAAACAAAACAAATAGCTTATACTGATATACTTATTATAGAGATGTATCATGATGTCTTACATTAGCAGCATCTCTATGTTTACACTATGCCCTGATGTGTTGTTAGGTTATTGTTACAGCTTCTTTCACCAGAAGTCCAGTCAGTGGAGCTAAATGGTGGCTTTAAATCGTTTCAAGATAATGAATCTCAGTGTGTTACTACGCTCCCAGAAATAACCGTCCCCTGAAGGAGTCCATTAGCACCAGGCCAAGATGGGAAGATGGGTGAGGTCGACGCGTCACTGTAATGAATCAAGGGGGATGGGACAACGTTACGCGCAGCGCCCCACAAGCCCCTCATGTCCAATGAAGGCTGAGATTGGATTTGTAAGGAGGGAGGATGACTCCCTCTTTTCTCTCCGTGGCTGGTCGCAGAGGGCGGGGCTCCGTGCCTGTGTTTGACAGCTGCGAAATAGAAAATGTATAGCGCATAGATGGTCTGGGAAACCATGCTGCTCCAAGGCAACCATACTATCACAAGGAATGGGATGCAGCATGGCCATTTATAGCCTGAGAATGCCCTCGTAAATCTGGGCCAATTGGACAACACGAAATACTAATTAGGGGAAATCATTTGCTTTTATAGTGCTATAAGTCTGGGATTTTTGACGCCATGCATCGTGCGTTCTCGTTCCCGGTGACTGTGGAGCGCAGTCGGACCAAGGAGCGCCTGGAGGCGAGTCTGGCCGGGTTGTGTGAGCTGGAGCTCCGCAAGCAGAGGCAGGAGTGCCTGGTGCTGGGGGCGCTGGCTCTGGGAGACCCTCTGCTCCAGGACTGCTCCAGAGGAGAGCTGGCGTGTTTCAGCAGCTGGGGGCAGGAAAACTTGACACTCAGGCGTCAGCTGGTAAGAAGTTTGAGTGTCTTTTACTGCACGCTGTGTTGAAACCCCACTTTACCCGATGTACCATATCCCTACTTAGTTTAGAATATCTAATAGCCTTTACAGCGTATCCTCATTGTAATCCGCTTGACCGTTGCATGGACTCTTGGTCTGGCCTGCGCCTTTTGTGTAGAGGTGACCTCTGTCTGCAAAAAAAGTTACTCAACTTGATTAATACGGTGTCTGTTTGAAAGGATGTACTGCGTTTCTGTGCTTTGGGCTGAGATTTATGCCTGTGGGGAACGAAATCAGGGGGTGGAGCACCCGCCGTTTGTAGCCACAGACCGACTATTTAATGGCCCATTGTTCCCTCATCATGGACTTTTGTAGGTTTTACTACTTAACAAGCTCTTATTTGTGCTCTCTGCATATCATATAGGAATTAATTATTCCTTCAGCTTGTACGTGCTGTTGCAGCTAACATTCTTATGTCATAATTATCTTCCATATAATTTACGAGATGTTTATTTATTTTTTATGTTTGCTACAAATATGTTCCCAGGATTAACACGATCATTAAAGTGGGTTAAATACAATTTTCAGTGACAACATTACAACAACAGCATCTCCCACAGAAAGTTTTACGCACCACTGGTTTTATGTTGGTCTGTATTTTTATTTCTCGTTTATGCTGCTTGAGTTCAATTTTTTTGAGTCTGGGAGTTGTGTTTCTGTTTTGGCCGTTGCTCTTACGCAGCCCGCAAGCTGTCTCAACATTGCTACAATGGGAAGCCATTATTAAAGAGGGTGAAAAAGAAATTAAATCAGCCGCCTCCTCTTCACACCTCCTTCTCTCCTCCCTCCCTCCTTCTCCTCCGCCGGGGGCCTAACAATAGGCGCATATGGAGCAGAATACTAATGATTCCAACCGAGGCCCCAGTGAGAGGATAAGGTGGCCTTGCACACTGGCGTCAGTTGGGTATGGCATGATATGGGCACTGTGATTTATTATGGCCTTAATGAGTCCACATCTGAGCTGGAGGACTGGTTTCATAAGTCTGACAGAAATGAAAGAGTATTCTAATTGTAAAACCTATTTGAAAAGATGTATCATAGCTTATAACAGGAGTGCACGAGGGTCAAGTGTTTCCAGTGTGCACACGCACCACTCTAGTAAATGCATATCCCCAGGTGCTGGTGTGGCTGTCGGCGCGTTTCATTCGAGCTTCTCATCAACTCCTTGACGGGAAACAGCCATTTTCAAAGCCAGTGAAGGGGTGACACGCGTTTCCCCGCAGGGCTGAATATTTTCCCCCCTTTTCATTTTCTGCCCAATGCGTCTGTGTGGATCGATGTGTATTAAGTGCGATGCTTATCCAAGCATGTGAGTAATTACATGGGATATTCCTCGGAGAGTACTTTTTTTTTCTTCCGGACCCTAATTGAAGTCTCAAATTGAGTGTTCGTGATATCTGCGCACCATCTGTGTCCAAGCCAAGTCCCCAATCTCATCTTCCATGTAGGTTAAAGTCTCCAAAATGCACAGTTCACGGTGCGACGCGGAAACAACACACCCGTGGGACTGCCAGTGTGTGCGCGTGCATGTAGCTGCCTTGAACGTGCTTGTGGCCCCAGTCGGGCTGAGAAGCCATTTTTCTCTTGGATACAGTGTGTGGTGTTAAAGGTGTTGACAGCTGTGGGACGCCAGACAGCAGCTGGGAAAGCATGAAGCTCTGACCTCCCTCTCAGCTAGTGTGTGTGTTGTGTGTGTGTGTGTGTGTGTGTGTGTTTGAAGGGAGCGGAGGAGAATGTATGAATTGTGAATGAGTGTGTGACATACATACTTCCATTCCATCTTCCAAACTTTCAATGTTCTGAAGTTATATTTAATCCCCTTCCTGTCTTAGTGGTTTGTATTCTCATGCACATGTGTGTTTACAGACAAAAGATCTGTGCATAAAAGTGTGCTTTCCTTTCTTCTGCAGGATTGTATACCCTACATGTGTCTGCAGTTCATTTCGCTTTAGCTTTGTGCCTTTGCTGAACTGGTTTGTCATCGATCAGGTTGTGTGTGTCCTTGTGTTAAGACAGCAGCACATCATTAGTGCGACTGTGGAGCAGTTAGTCTGCTCAGCAGTGACTGATCACTCGTGTGGATCACTGGAGGGTTTTCTTCCGCTTTGTGCAGGCACACAAAGATAAAAAAAAAAAGAAGAAGAAGAACCCCAAACATCTGTGTGTTATTTGGCTTATTTGTACATACAATCAATCAGGCAAATGAGCTTCTGAAAATATGTGTGCATGCAAATACACATGCACACAGACAAACCAGGTTGTCCAGTGCACAGTGGCAAACATTCTGTCCACAGACACACCATGGGATGGACTCTGAGCTGGACCCACACATGAGCACAGCCTGGTGCACGTCTCTCTAAAGAGACTCCATTCACACCCAACCCGCCCTGCTGCCCTGCTGCCCTGCTGCCCTGCCTACAAGCCTCTGTGCACGTACGACGGAGTCAGAGCATGCTAATGAATGCCATTCATTCAGTTATGCAAACACAGCGCTCACCTCTGTGTCAACATCGTTCAAATTAGAATTTATCATTACAATTTAATTTTCCATATTAAAATATAGCACTTAAAATGCGTGTGTCTATTCGAAGAAAGAAGGGATCAGGGGTTTAGTCAGGCAGGGCAACTGGGGGGCATGGTGTGTGTGTGTGTGTGTGTGCGTGTGTGTGTGTGTGTGTGTGTCTCCAGCCTCCCACAGTCTTCTCTGTGTGGAGCCAGTCACAACATTGCTTTAATTATAGAGGATCCAGCAGTGCTGCTGCATGCCTCATGTGCCCTATTCCATAGATTTTTTTATATCCTGGCGTTATCGTTTCAAACCCCTTCAACCAGTGACTTGTGAGAGGCCTGTTCTACACATCAAAATCCTCTTTTCAACAGTCAAGGTACTGCCCCTCTCTTGCACAATCAAAAGCTTTTTTGTTTCTTGGCTTGAAATTCGTGCATCAAACTGTCACTTTTCATCTACACTCCCCGACAGCTGAAGATAATGTAACATGTGAAATCTTCAGTCAATAATCAGACATAGTGTTGTCCTGGATTCACCGGCTGGTAATGCTGGCCGATAATTCAATATGATTATGCGTAACATCTTTCAACGCAATCGTATCATGACGAAATCATATATCAAGATATCGTGTACACGGTTACGTCCTCTAAATTGATAATAACAAGCACATGCTAACTCAAATTTCTCGAAGATCTAATGTGAAATATTTTAAAGGAATATCATTTGAAGGTTTGCGATTTATTCTTACATCACACTTTACCACTCCCTCCAGTGCGACGTAGTGTTTTTCATCAGCAGTATGAAGGATCTTCTTCACTCATCCAGCTTTATTGTTCAACTCCTGCAGGCCTACACCCGAGATGGTGCTTATGGGAATACCCCAGCGTAATTAAATCCAACTATTACTTTCTTAATGTGATTACTCTGTATGGGTGTGCACACATGTAAACATAGTCAGTGTTATCTTCATAATTCTACACATTCTAAAGTTCTTTATTAAATGAGAAAATACTCTTTTATTTGTCAAATGCTTAATTCACATATTTTACAGGTTTTACCATGTGATCATTTCATAGACTATTTATTTATTGAATTACAAGGAAACATGCTATATCGTGATATATATTGTCATCGAGATATGATGTGACTTATATTGGGATAGAAGATGTTGGCCATATAGCCCAGCCCTACCTGCTGGTCAGTCTTTCTGAAAGACTCATGTGGCCCTGATGTGTCGTACACGCAGTGTGTAACATCTTAATGGCTAGGTGAGGCTGGCTGCCCCGTGTCCTCTGTCTCCCCCATCCCCCCAGCCTAGAGCTGAGGATGCAGTAAATCAGTAATGATATAGTGTGCCGAGTGTCAAGGAACCAGTGTGAGACCATTAATAATGGAGTGCAATCAAAAACCCAGTTTGCCAAATAATCCCAACCACAGCATGAACCTGCACCAAAGCCGCATCACTAAATGTTGAGATGTGTTTGGTTAGTTTGTTTGTTGCTCTGCAGCATGATCATTTAAAAACCTGCTCCATCATTGCTTCTGCAGCGTGCGTACGTGTGCGTGCATTTGCCGGCACGGCCACAAAGAGGCAAGCAATCAACTGTGTGAATCTGCATCATTGATTAATTGATTTCCAATAATCTCCCCTCCTCCCAGCTATTTCTCTACCCCACACCAGTAGCTAAAACAAAGGTCCCCACTCTTCCATTCTGCCAAACAAACCCATATTGATGTAGTGATGCTAATGCTTTGTTTAAAGGAAGACAATATGCACCCTTGTCGAGACAAAAGAAATGACAGTGTTTGGGGTGAAGAGGTTGTGTGGGAAGCATAGGTTAGCTTGGGTCAATTGCCCCTCAACAGCATTAGCATTATGAGCGCATTTAGTCTGCAGGACAAAGGAGTCAGAGATTGGCGCAGTGACATATTACAGTTTTGAGGAGATAAAACATGCACTAAGAGACAAACACATGAAGGAAGAGTTATGTCAATTTTATTTGGTCCTGGAATGTGACCCTTTAATGAACAAGAGTCTACAGTTATGCTATCAGCTCTGCACAGAGCCCGGGAGCTGACATGGACAATTTTTTATGCTTTTGTGCTGATGTTAAGCAGTTATAATGTTTGCATGTTCACGTCATAGTTCAGTGTGTTAGCATGCTACCGTTTGGTAATTAAGAAGATTTGCAGGTATTTGGTCATAAACCAAAGTATTGAACAAACTGACATTTTTACGCGATGATAGCGCTGGAAGAAAGGTTAACGATTCACTATTTGTGATTACTGTTCATCCTGCAGGGAAAATTAATGTCTGTATTAAATTACATGGTAATCCATCCAATAGTTGTTGAGGCATGTCACTAAAAAGTAAAAACCAAAAATGTTAACATCACCTGCCTTCAAAGGCTCTCTAACAGCATGACAAACTGTACTTTCCGATGATTTCTCATCAGCTGTTTTGCATATTTGTGTACCATAAGACATGTCCACATTTCAATAGGCAGCATTTTATTGACACAGACACACAAATGTACAGAGATAGTTCTCAGGAACTGCAGAAGACTGTAGCAGTTGTGTGACAGGTGCTTCATCATAGCAGGTTTGTAATGTAAAAAGTGTGACCTTGTTACGAGGACATGCTCAATCTTCTGGTAAGGAAGTCCCTTAATGAGCCTTGAGTATTGACAGTATCACCTCCAACAAAATGAAGTGCGTCTGTCCGTGCGTGCGTGCGTGCATGCGGTTAACCCATGCAGACAAGCTTGTCTGCAGATGTCCGTACGTGTGTCAGATGATGTCGACATGAGACCGCCGCAAATTGTCTGGCTGGCTGAACTAGCATGTCCAATTTCCCTGTCTCACCAATGTGTGTGTGTGTGTGTGTGTGTGTGTGTGTGTACTCATGCCCCTCAGTCTTTATGACAACCAATTCTGAGTTTTAGTCCTTCAGAGCGAGGGCACTCTGTGGTTGGTTTTCTCGATAAGGTCAAGTTTTGTAGATCTGCAGTGTAGATAATCAGTGGAGGGTCCTCATGTTGTGTGTATGTTGTGTTTCTCTGTCCTGAAATTGTGCTTTTTTTCTGTGTCTATCTGAGCAGTATGAGCAAGCACATTTGTCTGTATATCTGGATAGTGTGCATGTGTGTGTGTGTGTGTGTGTATCCCTCCACCCACATGAAAGAACATCCCCCTACCCTTTCCAGAACCTTGAATTATTCATATTCTGACTCACAGCATCCCGTGTAAATTTGCTTATGCTAGAGATCCCAGTGAAAGAAATTGATGCAGGAGACGGATTCAGAGAAGCACAGTCGTAACCTGTAATGGCCACATTTGTATTTTAGTAACTAGTGAAAGAGAATCAACATCTGAGTTTTGGCTTAATCAGTTTTGAGCTTTTGCTTATTTGGGTCATTCTTACTGTGACCACAATAACAATGAAAGTCAGATTGAATATCCATCTTTGGAAATAAAGTGACTGCTACTCGTATAAATGGTTATAACTAAATCAGTTGATAACATAATGCAACGTATACTATCTGGATTATTTTCTATTTACACATCAAATGATAAACTGCATTCAAACACACTGTATCTACCCATAATATAAAAAGCTTCTGTACAAATTTCAGAGTTTATCTCAACAGGTGACTGATGATTATCTGGCAGCCAAACAAAATGAGCTGTGGCATGCAGCTGGAGAAACAAGCAGTAAAGGATATACAGCTGTGCTTCTGTCATTAGCGTCTCTGCAAAACAGTAATCTGATTGCGAGGACTGTTTGAACTTCTTACTTTGTTGTTGAAATCACTGAATTGTTTCCTCTTACCGTCTACTTAAAAAATGACTCTTAACAGTGGAATCAAATACAGACAGCAAGAAAACAGCCTGTGTTTGTGTCTTTGTGTTTCAGAGTGCCCTTCAGAGTTCCCCATGGGGCCTAATGCAGGCGCTGGAACAGCAGGTGGGAGAGCTGAGGATCGACACTGACGATGGCTGCTATGATGGAGCTCAAGGGGACGCAGGCGACAGTCGGCCGAGTTCTGGTACTTAATCCTTTTCTGTGAGCACAGCTCTGACATGCATGTAGTAGTTCAGAGTTTTTTAAGTGTGCAATTTGTAATTTATTCACTTTTAATAAAGCCACTCAGTGGATGTTTCACATAAAATGTATTCTCTATGCAACAAAACACATGTTTCTCTTTGCATTTTGAAGTATGCTTGTAATGAGTTTGTAATGTTATTTCTGCTCTTATTGTTTGTTCATGCTCCAATTGCTTGTAATTTTGATTTGTGGCCTATATACAGTATGAAATGTGGTGAGACACTGCCTGCATGACGCAGCATATTTTTAGAGAACTGAAATGATCAGTGTGCTATAATAAATGAGATAGTCATCCCCTCTCTCTTTCTCTGATTATATTTCCTAGGTTTCTATGAGTCGAGTGAGGGTCAATCGCCTAAAGGAAGATCTTGTTCCACTGAGCCCACAGAGGCAGTTTTCTCCTGGGCCTACACCAATGACAGGCCAAAGTCAGTGGGTAAGAAAAAGTAGCAGATCTGGAATGACTGAGGTACACAAATACACATTAAACATTCTTGTTGAGTAAGTGATGCAGCACACATTTTACTATATCATTGTAGCATTACAAGCTGTGTAGCTCAGAGCATGTATTCACATCTCCTTTTCTTTTTTCTAAAATAAAAAAAAAAAAGATGGCATATTTCTAATACTTCTCTAGTATCTATTGTCTTGCGACTAATCCAAAGACATTAAAAACAATTAATTAGATGCAGCATCTGCTGTCACAGTTTCTTAACGGGATTTATTTTCAGTTTGGATTTATTGCCATTTATTGCTATTGGTTGTTCGTATCCACAAAATGAAGAAATGCAGTGAAGATCAGGTGGAAAGAACAAGATGCATACATAGTGTTTTATACGATTTAATATACCATTAAATTAAAACACATGTTTAAAAGCACCAAGGCATACAACATACTGGCTTTGCGATCTGGAGTTTCTACATCATGCAATATTGTCCTATTTACATATTTGTTATTTTGTTTGCAGTATTATAATTATGCACCTTGCAAACAGTATTGTTTTCTGTTATTAGGAGACCCCCTCATGTCGACTGGAGAACTGGATGTGCCAGTCCTACGCACCACCCTACCCCGCTCTTTCTCAGCCCCTTACCCCCCTCTGGAGGGCATCGCTGAGGAAGGTGCAGCAGTGGACTCCTGGCAGTGGGACCCCAGCGAAGCCAACCAAGCCTGGCAGCAGGAGCCTGCAGAGTATCAGGTCACAGAGGAGGACTACCAGCAGGCTTTGAGGGTAGAGAGTTATATCCTAAGTCTCATCCAGCGCCATACCCTTGCACCACGGCCGTGTCAGCCTCGAACCACCCTGAGCCCCGACCCCCCATACTGCAGTGCCTCCGGACACAGCTCCCTACACAGGAGAACTTCTCTTTCCACAGAGCAGCGCTTTCCTGACCCCCATCTTCAGCCCCATGTTGACCTTTCGGCAAACCCTAAGAGCCAGGGCTGGGGTTGTGACCTGCTGCAGGGGGAGGCCTGTGGGGGAGAGGCCCCATCTTTGGAGGAGGACTGTTATCTCGCTCTGCCCTACCCCCAGTCCAGGCCACACTCCCTGGCTGAGAGGCTACCATCACCTCTGCCCTCCCTGGACCCCAACTGTGGTGTTGGGGCTCTTGACCTTTGTTATGAACACCCATCCCCCCAGCATTACTTACATCCACATCCAGCTGTTCATCAAAAACACAATTTAGTAAGTGCTCAGTATATCCCCGGACATGCCTGCCATGCTCCTCTGCGCTCCCCCAGACACTACAACCCAGAGCAGCCTAAACCCAACCGAGCTGTCACCTCTCCTGACCACCCGAACTCCAAATCAAGAACCTCTAAGAAGAGCCACAACGAGCGACAGAGAGCCAAGAAATCAAGCAGTAAAACCAGTCGATCCCAGTCTGAAAACAGCCTTCTGGGCCAGCGAGTACTGCCTGAGCGCAGGTACAGCACCACCGAGAGGCACCAAGGCAGAGGAGATCTTGCTCAGAACCAAGGCCATGTCACTGGACCGCAGGCGGGGAACAACGAGAGCCGACGTTGGTGCTCCAACCTGGAGCTCAGTCAGGATGAAGGGGAGACCATAGCAGGACAGTTACATAGACGGCAACCTCGAAAAGCTCGCCATGGTCATTCTTGTCTCCATTCCCAACCCCAGAACTATCACCACCAGCAGCAGCACACCCAGAACTGGCACCCAGACTTCCAGGAGAGAGCACCTCTCTGTCAGGGAGAGGAGGGCTATGCTGGTGCCGCCCCCGCAGAGTCCGAGTCCAGCATGAGCGAGGTGTATTCCCCGGCCTCAAGCTCACTGTCCAGTGACTCAGATGAGAGTGGGGGGCTTGTGTGGCCCCAACAGCTGCCACCACGCCTTGCTTCTACCTCCTCCTCCTCCTCACCTTCACCAAAGGCCACTGCCAATGCCCCCTCTCAACCAAAAGCCTTTGTCAAGATCAAAGCCTCCCATGCTCTCAAAAAGAAGATCCTCAGATTTCGCTCAGGGTCCCTCAAAGTCATGACTACTGTGTAAGGAAATGCTCAAACCTGTTTTAAACCCATACCCATTACTACTGTGTTGTACAGCTAATGTTAGAGAAACACCGTGGCTGCTACTTTTGGTCACCGACCATGTGTTAACTAACCAATCCAGTCTTTGTACTCTACCTACCTCTAATTACAGTATGTTCGTAGTGAGAGACATTCACATTAAACTGGCATTAGACAACATTTATTATGTAAACTTATTGTCAATATGAAGTTTATGTTGATTGCACAATGTAATGGTTATTGAATAATGACACCATCGCCGTTTAGATTGGTTCCCCGTAAGCCTCGCTTTCACGATGCAATTCTGTCTGCCTCCAGGTCGCGAACTCCCTTTCACAATAAAAGCCCTATACATATACACTGCATCACTGCTTACCAGCTGAGCATTTCACCAAGAGGGCAACTCATCAAAATAGCTTACAGTAGCTATTCGTAAGTAACGGAACAACCCGTTGATGGAGCAGGCAAAAAAGGCAAGGAGGGAGAGTGAGACATTTTTTTTCATTCTGCTAAACTACATCAGTAAGTAATAAGTAATAAGTAGTAAGTGCTTACTTATTAATACTACAGGGTGTTTTACTCTGCCTTTGTCATAGCACTGAGATCAGGGTTTCTAGCTCTTTGGGATTCTTAGTTGTTTCTTGCTTTCGACACTAACGTTAGCCAGGAGGCTAGCGGTACCCAGGTTGATACAAATATACTGTATGAGTAGATTGCTCTGCTTGTTCATATGAAAATCAAGGGACAGAAAATAAATTTGAATGTTTGAGGCTCTGAGGAAAACCGACCAATAATACTACTTGGAAACGCTAGGGGGGGCGTTAAAGTAATCTGTTTCCGCTTTAA
This sequence comes from Bovichtus diacanthus, assembly GCA_943590825.1. Classification (NCBI taxonomy): domain Eukaryota; kingdom Metazoa; phylum Chordata; class Actinopteri; order Perciformes; family Bovichtidae; genus Bovichtus; species Bovichtus diacanthus. The sequence goes on along the minus strand of CALSBV010010348.1, from coordinate 3,145,157 downwards.
TGGCCATAATTAAAGATGTGCTAGAGATCATCTGGTTGAATTTATCTTATAGCTGACAACCCTCACACAGTCGACTGTGGGCATTATGGGCATTATCCTGCTCTAATTGATGATAATTGGTGTGCTGCAAAGTTACACTGTGTTGACATGGACCACATCGAAGCTAAGTGACTGAATATGCTGCCAGTTTTTTTCTTTATGTCTGTTGGCCTTTTAGATAATTAATCAGATTTTGTGGTTAATTAGTTCCTACAGTGTAGAGCTGGCCAAATGCACGTGTACATGGCTAAGGGGTAGATTGCCAAAAGCTTCAAGCCTTGCTAAACACCAAAGCTCTAGAAAGTCATTTATGGCACTAACTTTTCTGAAAAATATTGGTGCATTTGCTCTATTTGACGGGTCCAACATTTCCCACTAATTTCCTCGGAAGTTTCTTGGACTGTTTAATTTGGTACTAATCAGAGGGAACAGCTCAATTCAAACTTAAGTATTATTTGTAACTACTTTTTGTATGGTTAGCTGACCTGCTCTGCACTGAATAAAAGCCTTGCAAGGTTACGCAACCAATTCTTTGGAATTCATTAATTAAAAAAGAGTGTACCATTTGAACACTATCTATTTACCCACACATCAGTACCAAATTACATAGTTCTTTCCAGGAAACTAGAAATGTATTAGGATAATATTCTGACACTACCAACCAATGACACATAGCATTACTAAAAGCATTACTTTAGTGTGTGGGACGACTTGAAGCTTTAGAGCAGAGATTCTTCCTTCACTTAGCCAGCATTCTATAGAAAAAAAATCCTTATTGTTTATTATACTCAGCTGTGTCTTTGTAAACTGTGCTGTTGAGACCAATGAGCATCAGCAGGTCTGTGAGACAGTAATGGGTTAAATAGAAGCCATATAAGGGACCAGTGTACATGCATGCATGCACAGACAGTATGTATAGGTGCACAGATTTAAAGAAACATAGGGACACTGACTTGGACACTATGTAAATATGTATGCTTTTGTATATACCATCATGTGGCCTTGTTTGGAATGAATGTAGTTTGTAAATAAAGGCGATGTTGCTCTTAATTGTGACAATTGTGTAATTTTTATTGTTTTATTTTTTTATGTATTCTTGAATTGCCCTTGTACAACAAGATCCATCTAAAACAGGGGTTCTCAAACTTTTTCAGACCAAGGACCAATAAAAAAACACTCACTGACCACCTAACTCCCCAAATATCCAAAAACAATAGGCCTGCTTACCACTTCAACAGTATATTACACATTACAGGCTAATATTGAGCTTTATGTGACCTTCTCTACATTGCTCGTTCACACATTAAATCAACAATACAAATACAACTACGGATTCTACAAGCATTTCGTTCATATGCCATCTAAACGGTAAATGCTGATAGATTTTACGCATCATATGAAACGTAGACTACATTTATTACTGACTTTATGTCCGAAGGACAGAGCACTTACTTACTTACATCCAAGCTTTTTTCATGAAAATATTTCATGAAATATTTTTTCACATCCAAGCTTTTTTCATGAAAATTAAGTATTTTTTTTACATCCAAGCTTTTTTCATTAAAGCATTTAGTATTTTTTCGCATCCAAGCTTTTTTGAAGAAAATTAAGTATTTTTTTGACATCCAGGCTTTTTTCAGGAAAATTAAGTATTTTTTTAAATACATTTCTTTTCCATGAAAATTAAGTATTTTACATCCAAACTTTTTTCAAGAAAATTACGTTTTTTTGACATTCAAGCTTTTTTCATGAAAATTAAGGTTTTTTTCACATCCAAGCTTTTTTCATGAAAATTAAGGTTTTTTTTCACATCCAAGCTTTTTTTCATGAAAATTAAGGTTTTTTTCACATCCAAGCTTTTTTCATGAAAATTAAGGATTTTTTCACATCCAAGCTTTTTCCATTAAAACATTTAGTATTTTTTACATCCAAGCTTTTTTCATGAAAATTAAGTATTTTGACATCCAAGCTTTTTTGAAGAAAATTAAGTTTTTTTTGACATCCAAGACCGATTGTTTAAGTGTGTCAGACTTTTAAGACAAAATAAAGAATTAAGTGATGTTTGTAGGTTTGTCAGACAAATTCAGTTCAGACAAATGTT
>CALSBV010010348.1:2955145-3123239 GCA_943590825.1 Bovichtus diacanthus | reverse complement strand
CCACAGCTATGCATCTACAAGCAATGGATTGACAATAATTTGAAGAATCTGAACAGGTGACAAGGCTGTTTTGCAGGAAGTTATATTTCAAGTCTGGTCTTCTGATTGTCTTTATGACATTTGCAGCATTCCCCTGCAAAGCAGCAACAGGTAAGAAGCGCTTTACAAAATATAAATCAACAAATAAATGATGATGCATACTCACTAACTATACATTAAAGTGATGAACAAATGAATGCATCAATAATTATAATATAATAATATAATATATAGATTTTTATTAAATGGCACGTTCTACATAATGAGTACTTTTACTCTTTGTACTTTAAATATATTTTGATTCAAAACTGAAGTAAGAGTAAATAAGTTAGATTGTGCATGCAGGACTTTTATTTGTAATTGAGTATTTCCACGCTGCAGTTTTATTACCTTTACTTTAAATAAAACATCTGAACCTCTGACTTTATGGAAATTTAAAAGTGTTCAGTCTTCCCACAGCTAGAGGCGCTGTCTCAGAAACCATGACGTTTAATAGTGCACGCATGCGCAGACGGTCTGTTTTCAAACGAGTGGAAATAGCCTTAGCGGAGGTAAAGAAGTTAAGGAGCATCGCATTTAGTATTTCTCGGGTTTAGCTTCTACATATAGTTTTTCCAATGGATTTGGAAACTGGAACATACGAACCAGGATTTGTTGGGATACGGTTTTGTCAAGAATGGTGAGTTTGTGGCCCAATTGAGGTTAGAAAAGTTGCACTAGCTAGCTAACGTTTACGTGTTACAGCTAAACGCATGTTAACTCAACGGTGTCTTAATGACAAGCTAACGCCGCATATTATTTTGTAAAAAACTAAAAGCGCTGACTTTGTTTTCCAGTAACAACATGTTATACCCTAAAGAAGACAAGGAGAACCGTATCCTGCTTTATGCCGTAAGTATCTGGTTCAAAGTGACCAACCATAGATATGGTATAGTGTGTATATTTAATATAAATGTGTATATCTATGGTATGGTTGAGACATAAGTGACAAGTCACTCGAGTTTAGTTTACCTGGGGAGTAAAACAGAAGAGAGTGAGCACAGTGTTTTAAATTAGTGTTGAAATCACAAATCCATATATTCAAAGACCATGCAAGTATGAACAAATAACAAAAAAGATACAGCATAAAACTTCTGTCCTGGTGTAGGTGGTGATTGTTGTTAGCTCTTACAGAGCTGCTACAAAGAACAAGAGAGATGGCTTGATGCAGTACAGGAAATACTAAGTTTATTAAATACTACTTTTCAAAAACAAGTTACAAAGTGCTTTACAAACAATAAAACCCAGAAGCAGCAACAATAATAAAAATAAAAAATCTAATATATGAGGTAACAAGTACAACTAAACACATCAACAAACAGAGATACAATTAATAGAATAGATCAAATCTTTAGACACAAGTTTATGCTGAAAAATTCTATAAAAAATGTGAATAAAGGGTAATGCGGGAGAAACGCAGGAAAAACCAAGACCCCTCAGTGATTCAAAACTCCCGAACGGCAGCGCATAGGGATGGATTCACCCAAAGGTCTGTTTATAAAAGTGTGTTAAGACATAAGAAGTAAAAACGGGAAAAATATTTTCAAGAGAAATTAATAAGGAACATGTGCGTTTTTAAGAGACATTTGAGCTAGCCTGCATGATCTCCTGCTGCATTCAAGCTCGTAAGGGGTTAGTAAGTCAGTGATCAGGGGCCAACCCCAAAGGTGATTTAAGAGTTCTTTAAATCAATTCTAAAACATACAGGGAATCAGTGTAGAGATGCTAAAATGGGCATTATGTAGACTCTATATATGTATATATGTAGTCTTGCTGCAGCGTTTTGACCTCGTTTGGAGAGGCTGTATTGAGTGAGAGTTTTTAGGAACGCAGTGAGCTTAAATGTCCATTGTATGCCTATTATAAGTTGCTGAGTGCCCTGTCTTTTCATTGAAAACAACCCACAGTGCAGGAACTGTGACTACCAACAAGAGGCAGACAACAGCTGCATCTACGTCAACAAGATCACCCACGAGGTTGAGTAAGTAAAACATATTTTTTGCTTTTTCTTATGTAGCATAAAGGGACTACAATTGCATTCCGTTGTGCCACCCTGTGTTGTACAATGAAAATGAATTAACCTTGAAACCACAGTACCACTGCCTCATAAATTGGCAACATTTTTGATTTGTTTGACATTGACTAATATGTGACACTGCTGTTCTCATTGCAATTTCATCTCCGCTTAAAGAGTAACTTAACACCCCCTGAAAGTCTTGCTTTTGCTGACCTCCAGTTAGGCCTGGGCGATAAGGAGAAAATAATATCTATATCTATCTATTTTTGACCAAATTCCTCAATGTCCATATTGAAGGGTTGTCTTTTGGTGCTTTGACAAAATATTTACACAATGAGATTTTTGATAATTAATCATCAGTAATGTGGATATAATGACTACCGTAATTTCCGGACTACAAGCCGCTACTTTTTTCCCACACTTTGAACCTCGCGGTTTATACAATGACGCGGCTAATTTATGGATTTTTCCCGCTTTCACAAGCTTCATGTCGCCAAAAAACTGAGCACCGTCGCATAATGTGACGTAAATCGAGCACTCTCAAACTTCCCATTCATTACGGTAATTAACTTCTTTACGAAATTTCTCGGTGTTTCATTCAGTGTACCAAATGAACCTCTAAAAACATTATGCCAACCTTCAATTGCATTATTAGTTCTTGGAATGTCTTCAGCAGCGGACATTATGAACAGCGGACATTATGAACAGCGGACATTTTAAACAGCGGACATTATGAATGGTCACGATTCTGATTACGTCATGTTGTCACCCTCATCATGGCAAAGACACGGAGAAAGGCATATGATGCAGCTTTCAAGTTGAAGGCGTTTAAAAGCCTATTTATTTTTGTTCCAAGCCGTGTTTCGTTAAAGCCTGTGTAAAGTTCATTTGTTTCAATGTACCAGTAGGCACCTGCGGCTTATAGACATGTGTGGCTTATTTATGTACAAAATACATATTTTTTTAAAATTCAGTGGGTGCAGCTTACATTCAGATGCGCTGAATAGTCCGGAAATTACGGTAATTAAAGGCAAATCATAGTCAGGTAATTACATCACTTTGCTGTAATTCAGCCTTTAAAACCAGGAAAAGACAACACTTATGCCATATTACAATATCCAAAATGTAAGACGATATCTTCTCTCATAACACAATATCGATAAGTTTGATATATTGCCCAGTCCTACGTCCATTGAGTGTATATATATTTGTGTATATTCAGTCTGCAGACATCACTTTCTTTCTTTTTTTTTACAATGGTGTAAATATATATTGTGTAACTACACATAAAGCTAAACATTTGTAATTCTAAATGTGTAATGTCAGTCACTTGAAGGCCAATCGTTGTTAGTTCATCCAGCAACATGTTTATGTCTTTCTCCAGTGAGTTGACACAAATCATCGCTGATGTATCTCAGGATCCAACACTACCAAGGACAGAGGACCACCCCTGTCCCAAGTAAGTTCTTCCATAATAAGTCGACCTCACTCATTCTCCCTGGAGGCCAATAATTGTACATCTGTAGTATTTTTTTTAAAGGTAATATGTATTGTGTAGTTAGTGTGGTGCAACATTCAGTATCGTTTAATTTTTGGACATTGAGCACAGAAACACAGCTTTGTTTGGGGGATTTCTTTTTTTCTCCCACAAGAGAGCAGAAAGTTGACTCCTAAACTCCTAATTCAACAAGCTTTTATAAACCTCTTAACAAACAATCGCCAAAGTAAAGGAGCAAACTTGGTTCCTCATTAAAGTCCTCATTCTCTCCACCATCAGCTGAATATTTACGGTGAATTTTGCTCTTTTTCACCTGCCATGTTCTGAGAATAACACTGTATCTTGACTTACTGGATGATTGACTCTTCAGCAGTCACACATATACGTCAACACTTTGCCACCTTGAACGGAGCCAGTTGCTTCAACTAGTTTCTGTCCGTCCACAGATTTAGATTTTTATGGGTGGAACAGAGCATCAGCATGTATCCTTGGAGCGCGCCCCCATCCTTTTCAACTGATTATGAAATGAGGCGTTGACATTCTGCGCCTGTGTTTGTATAGTTTTTTCTCACCGTGCTTGCACCATGTCTTTTCCCAGATGCGGTCACAAGGAGGCAGTGTTCTTCCAGTCTCACAGTATGAAGGCTGAGGTAATGACACACATAATGCATCACCTGTAGTCCTGATATGTTTTGTCTAGGAGTACGTCTACTAGCTTTTTGTGGTCAGTGAGGAAACACCGTATTCTTTTGTCCACACATCTTTTGTTTGTCTTTTTAAGAATTGAATAGATTTAATATGATCTGTTTCTCCTGACAGGATGCTATGAGACTGTACTACGTCTGCACGGCCCCTCACTGTGGACACAGATGGACGGAGTAAAGCTCGTGATAATGAAGAGGTCTAACATTTTCATCTACAGTATTGCTGTTCACAAAAAGCTGCAGCTCGCATAGAGTTCTTCTGTTTGAACTCTTACTGTGCAGTTTGTTGTCAAACAGCAGACCTGCTGTTGATGTTTGTCGACCCTGATATTATCTTATGTGTGATGGCACCATCTTGTGAATATAATGTATTAATAAGTTTTTTTTTATAGAAGTTCTCATTTTTAAATGTATTTTGTTAGATTAAAAGAATCAATTGTTTCAAATGTCTCTGAGTTTTTAATGAAAACATGTTACATACTTGTAATTATTCACATTAGCAGAGACGTCCCTAATGGGCCGTCTCTGCTAATCCTATCAGGTCGTACCACTTTTTGTTTCCTCCCACTTTAAAACCAAACACGCTACATGATATTGCGAAACAGATGCTACTAATTTCCTCCTAAAACTCCCAGGACTGTAAACATAATATTTGAAGCAGTAGTGCCCCATTTGTTGGAAAATATTGCCACTGTTCTGTCACTATGGAATATTTACGTTGTTGAGTCAACTTCCTCCTTTTTTCAAACACATATTTCAGAAAACCTGTTGGGCAACTGTAGATTAATACTCAGCCAACATGGGCAGTTGGAATATGACTTTTGGAAAAATACAAAAACCAAGAAAGGTGTACTTCCCGTGACCCCGCCTCCTGAGACTGGCTCCTTGATAAGGCAGCTGCACAGTCTGCTGAAGTCAAACGCATCTGTACGGAGGTATGGCGCAAACAGGTATGACAACAAACAGCCTTAAGATACTTATTACAATCTTGTTGCATTATCACTCCTAATTACATTTTCAACTATGGCATAAGACAACTTTGTTATTTTGAATATGCTTTTGATTGTCTTCAAACTGCTTTTCAGTGACTATTGTTTCAAGGAAGCAGTGGGGAGCAGTTGTCGCTAAAAACAAGGAGACATTGAAAGGCTCTGCCCAGAGAGTTATCATACACCACACCGCTATCCCAAAGTGCCACGGCCAGAAAGCGTGTATGGACCTCCTTGTCAGCATTCAGAAAGGGCACATGGCAGACAAGGGCTTCGATGACATCGGATATAAGTGAGTAGCTCCGTTTCCTTCACTGCTCAAACAGTCCCGGCGAATGTCATTTTTGAGTGATGTTTCTAAAGTGTTGTATGCACAAGGTGGACATTTTTTAGGACATTAAAAGATGTATTCCGTCTAATGAGTTTCTGTTAGTTTTCCATGCTATAGGATCCTCAACCGTACTATCTGTGTGTTTCAGTTTTCTTGTCGGAGATGACGGTACATTGTATGAGGGCCGTGGCTGGGGTCTGGTTGGGGCACATGCTAAAGGCAACAATCATGACTCAGTGGGGATTGCCTTCATGGGAAATTTCAACAGTAGGTGTCCTTATTTTTTTGCATTCTGCAACAATAAGACATGGTTCCCACAGGTTCTTGAAATCCTTAAAAGTTGCTTGAATTTCTTCTTTTTTTTTTTTTGCAAGATTGGAAAATTAAGTTTTTTTACTTAGTTCTTTATCTCATGAATATTTCTCTGTCGCTCAACAAACGCAATATATTGTTTTTCCTAAAATGTTCAGTGTTGTAACATTACTTAACCTTGATCTGTGTCTCAAACTATACTGTGTTGGGTCCTTGAATTTGGGAGAATTGGGCCTGGAAAGTCCTTGAATTTGACGTTTCTTCCTTTGATTTCAGATGACATGCCAAGCGCAGAGGCAATTTCCTCAGTCAAACAGCTGCTGCAAACTGGAGTTTCTCTGGGCTCTATAGACCCAGAGTTTACCCTGAGCGGGCACAAAGATCTGGGAAACACAGAGTGTCCAGGAGGAAATCTGTATGCTGAGCTGCCACAACTGAGGGGTACCTAAAGCTCCCTGCAGATTCTGATGGTTTTGATGGGAAATGTATTCCCTAGCTTCAAACGCACATAAACCATCACCGGTTTTTTGTTAATCCCAGATATGGAATAAACTGGATAATTCAAATTAAACATTGACTCTCGTTTTTTTTCTGTACACTTTTTATCACGTCAGACTTTCTTTTACAGCAGAGGCTTTAGCTGTCTATAAGTGCAAAATTCATTCCCTCAACCTTTATTTTGACTTGGAAATACATTGAGGTAGGGACCTCATTTACAATATAGCCATGTTTAAAAAAAAAAAAAAAAAAAAATGTTTTAAATAAAAATACAACAAGAAATCCTAGGCAGTAAGAACCTTAATAATAAAGTTATTTTATTTATTCAATTAAAATTAGAAATTTCCTGAAAGTCAATGCACTTCAATTATTATGTTGAAAAATTGTCAAAATAGCATTCTTATAATTTGTAATGCTACTTTTTAGTTACGCAAGTGCAATATTAATATGCTGGGCAATACATTTTACTTATGAATACTTTGCTTGATATTGTTATTGGTGGGCTGTGGTGTAAAATCAATATTCACAAGGAGTAAACCTCTTCTGTTGTTATGCTACAGGTATTTTGGAAATAAACATATCCACTGTACATCATTATTTAAAAAAAAAAAAAAATTACTGTAAACAACACAATCAAATATTTAACAGAAAAAGAACCAAGAGAATTACAAGTGCTGAGACAACAATGCGTGCTTTCAGCAGTGCCTAAAACATTCCCAACAAGTGCTCACTTGTGCAGCACAGGGATTATAGAGGGAGGCTCCTATTTAATTGACAAAGAGATGGTATAATGGTAACGGACTATATGTGCAGTTCCGGTTGTCATGTCTGATATCTGGCACATGAACTGTAAAACACCCAGCATGACAGTTGATTTGAATAGAATTGTATTTAATTTGTTATTAATAGTAGAGAAGGTATGTGGCAATGCTTTAGTGTCATTAGTATTACCAAACTAAAAGTAGTGGTCATGTTGCGACAGTGGGGTAAAAATGTTAGATATATTTCATTTTTAATTGCATTTTTTCTGTCTTTTTAATAAGATTAAATGGAATACTTTCTTTCTATTAGCAGCCAGAAATGCAACCAATCTATATTCAATTTTTCCAATAAAAGGGAACTTTTATTTCCATTTAATGAATGTGTATGGTGTTGAATATGAAAATGCACAAAAAGAGATCTTTTACTTGCAGTCTCTCCTGCGATGCTTGATTTTATAGTTGTTTCTTTGTGTCTCTCGACTTTCACTGTAGATGGTAGTTCAGACATTTAGCTTCAGCATCATTAGAGAGCAAATGCATTCGTGTTCAAAACTTCAGGTGCAGATAAATGTGAGACAGAGCTCTGATAGGCCGCAGAGTGTCTTACATTAACATCAACAGCATACTACATAATACAAGTACAAAATAAGTCTGTTTGTGGTGACCTATAAACCAATGCTGTCACACACAGAACATTATAAACACAAGACTCTGACTTGACTCCACTCCGGGCCATGTTTCACTCTCTTCTGGCTGGATCCTTTATGAGAACAGGCCTGGGGGTGTTGTACTCTAGACCAGACCTGGGTGTAAAGTTAGAACTGTTGAGCCACTGACTGCGTCATGAACTGTGGAAGTCTTGTTATTTACTGTCCCTTTAGGAAGACAATAAAAAAATATCTAGCATGTTGTCTAAACATGCCTTATTAACATCTGATGGGGTGAATCACTGTCTTCGTGTGGGAACGTAGCGTGTTTACTCAGTGATTGTTTAGACTCATTACTGACAAGATTGTAGGCATTTTTCCAAAAATCACGGTGTCAGCAAAGGTGCGTAGAGAGAAAAAAAAAAGAGAAAAAGAGGGCGCGATGAGGCCAGCCCAGAGGGCAAGGCGCGTGTGGGAGACGGGTTGAGTTTCATGAGTCACGGAAGTGTTATAATTGAACCCGTGTGTTCACCGATCAGTCACACAGATTGACAACATTTCATCCCGGGTTCAAACGTCTCTTGGCACGATTTTGGATTTATTTGGATTGTTTTAAATGATGGCCCCAAAAGTCAAATAAAACAATAAAAACATTGAGTGACATTAGGCTTTTTGAAAGTGATTATTTGCCTATTTTGGGTTAAATTAGTTGTTCTGTTTTCTAAAATGAGGATCCAATCCTTTTAGAGTAGGCTGGATCATGCCCAAATTACGCCCCCAAATGTGTCAATTTTAGATCCAGTAAGAAAGCACTTCTTTTTGTAGGTAACGAGCTCCTGTGATCATGCGCATTTGTTGTCACGCTGTCTGGCCAACGCGTCTTTGCCTCCTCGCCACTTTGAATCAGCGCATTTTGGCTCTGTGGGTTCAGTGTTGCGCTCTGCTCTGATCACCGGACGCCTTTGAGGATTTTAGTCGTGACTCTAACCTTTAAGATGGAGGACTTGAAAACTTCGAACAGACTTTTCCACAAGTCCTCATTCAGCATCAGCAGCCTGTTGTTGAGACGAGAGGGGGTGATGGGTGAGCAGGAGTCTCCTTCTCCGTCCCAGAAACTGCGCTCTGCGCATCCAGAGAAATCCAGTCAAGAGGGGAACTTTGACAGTGAAAAGAATTGCGAAAACCCCAAAATGTGCAATAAAGCGGACACCAAACCGGTGACTGCAAATGGAAAACGGGAAGGAAATAAGGGAGATTCAAAGAAAAGCGTGGGAGCGGAAGAAACCATTAAACCTGAGAAACCTCCTTTCAGTTATAACGCGCTCATCATGATGGCGATCCGTCAGAGCCCGGAACGACGGCTCACACTCAACGGCATCTATGAGTTTATCATGGACAACTTTCCATACTACCGACAGAACAGACAAGGATGGCAAAATTCAATCAGGCACAACTTGAGTCTGAATAAGTGTTTCGTTAAAGTGCCGCGCCACTATGATGACCCGGGTAAAGGCAACTACTGGATGCTGGACCCGTGCAGTGAGGACGTCTTCATAGGTGGCACATCGGGGAAACTCCGGCGCAGGGCCGCAGCTGGCTCCAGGACCAAGCTTGCACTAAAAAGGGGCGGAGGTCGTCTGATGTCGTCCAGCACTGCAACCAGCGTGACTTTAGCCGCAGCAGGTTCCTTTTACTGGCCGGTGCCACCGTTCCTGCCTCTCCAAACACCAGTGCGCACCCACCTTGGCACAGGGACTTATCTGAGTGCTCACCCCCGATTCCCAAACCATGCCACATCGATGGTTTCACAGCGGTCCCGGTTGAGTGCAACAAGAGCTGCAGACGCCGACCGGTTCATGCAGACGCACCAGGAGATGTCTTACATTGGACTCAGTTGCGCGCAATCCCGACGCCATCAGATTGGCACCGCCTGCACCGCTTTCTCCACATCCATCCCTGCATGCACCCTGCCGCTGTCGGATCCATACTCTTTTAACATGATCTCCGGACAAGCCAGCTACTTTTACTCTCACCAAATACCATGTGCCGCAACGTTCAGTCCGTGCCAAGAGGAGTGCGCCACGTCCAAGACGTCTCCAGGACAATTTTCATCCAAGAACGGCCACTCAGACCTCGGGGGCTTCTGTAATGACTTTCCAAATTACTGCCCTCAAGTCAGTCCAAGCCCTCTTTCGTCTTGGAATATAGAAAAATAGAGTAACAGTCACAGTACTCGATGTCTAAGATTTAAAACATTGCTGTAGAATTTAGATGAACAAAGTTGGTAAATAAAAGGCCAGAGCATCCTGCGTGAAAGAAAAGTACCTGCAGATTGGAATTTATTGAGTTTATGAAAATCCTGGTTAATAAAATAACATCCCGCTATATTTCCCCAATATTTGTTTTGTGTTACAGTGAAAAGATATCTCAAATGAAACGGGAAATGTGTTTCACTAGACTAAACAAATGCTTATTTTGACGCACACCATATCCAAAAATGTGCAAAAATATGCATTTGCGCATTGGTTATTTTTAAACACATCCATGTAACCAGGAACGTCAAATTGTATATATTTTGTAATGTCATTAATGGCCACTTGGTCTTCATCTGTAAACTGAAACTAGACTATATTCCTGTTTTGGGAAATAGTTGCTCTCCACTTAGTTAACTTTTCTCATAAATATTTCCCAGATATGTGTATGCACTTGCCAGTATAGAAATTGAAGTGATATTTGCGCGCATGTCACTGTTCGAGGCCTAATGCCATCATCTGAAATGATCTAGCGGGAAATGAAAAATGAAATAAAATAACAACGAAATGATCAATCTGTCTGCAGTTAATCGTTTGCCAGCATGTTGAGCGAGACCTTTAAAAGCTATTAAAGGTTGTGGAAGTCCTGACATGATCTACTATAGTTGAAGCTATTTTTAAAAAATGTTTTAATGAAAGTAGGCTATTTTAATTAGTTTTTCTCGAAGGAGGTGTAATCGTTTTAAAATATAGAAAAGTAAACAGTGTGAGTGCAAACAAATATTAATTTTCTGCATTTATTGTCTTCAATTTCGTTACTATTGCAACAACAACAAAACAACGATATTTTAATTAGCCTACATGTAATTAAACGATAAATAATGCATTTTTAATTGTGTTTCATTTTCACATCATTAAAACCTTCTGTTGTTAAATGTTTAACTCTGGAGACTGGAGCCCGCACAACAAGGACGATAGATGGACTTTATGGATTATGGATTCAATGATTTAAGAAGGTCTCTTTATGGACATGCTGTGAACCTCCACTTTTTTCTGCCGTTTTAAGATCAACAGCTCAAATGTGCACCTGAAGCTTTCACGAGCAGACATCCTGTTGAAACAGACTGTGATGTCACTCCAACAGGTAGACATGACTGCTCCAGTCCCGCTGATCTTATTGATCTGTCTCGTGTTTCACCCGGAGCTGACATCACTGCCTGTTCAACTTTCCCTCACCTCTCCCTGAGATATAAATTCATAAGAAAAATAGATGTATGCGGATACAGATTAGAGCAGCTTTCTGGACGGCTGCCTCCGTGATACAAAAGACTCTTTATATATCAGAAGACCTCAGCCCGTCACCTTTCCAAGCCCAGCCACATTCTCAGTCGCCTGTGGTTGAGCAGGCGGGGCTGGATCAGGTAACTTCACTGTTGGCAAACTCACAGTCTAGATAGATGCGAAGATAATAATATTTTCATTACTGGCATGAGTAATTGTGGTCGCAGCGTAGAGAGCAGAGGACAGAGCTGTGAATCAGGATCATGGTGTGAAGTTTTAAACCCTGAGGCAGGGGAAAGAAGAGACTGTTTGCTGTTGGTGTAATAAATAACCACTTTTTTGGAGAGCTCTATTGATAAACCATAGAGCTATAAATCACCCCTAATACAGATAAATAACCAGTCTTTAACACAGTTGGATTGGGGCCGTTTTTAGCTGTTATTTTTGGGAGGAAAGTTGTCAGAAAATAATGAGAGGTTGTTTTCTTTATGTGGTTTCTGGTGTTGGTTGTTTTCACTTAGTCGACTTTGGGAAATGTTGCCACCAAAACCAATATAAATTGAAACGGCTCATAATTCAATTGTTTAAAAAATGAACAGGGAGAGTTGTGTACCTTTTGTATTTTATATGACAGGAGGGTAGTGTAATGTTTTAGGACAGCAAGAGAGGTGTTTTCATTTTTTTATAATCACAGATTTATATTTAAATCCGTAGTTGCCTAGTGAGATTAAATGTATAAAATAGAATAATAAAGGTCACATAATCCCAAAAGAAAAAAGGAAGCCTTTCCTGTGAGCCATGTGCAGGGGACACTATATGTCCTGTCTCTGTATCAGGGATTTATTTTTCCCCTTTAAAATCAGACTTTAGGACCAATATGTCAGTTTCTCCACCCAGTTTGAATGTTCTCTTAAATTAAATTGGCGTCACGTGGTATTCAGCCTGAAAGATGTGGCTCAGAAGGAATCAAATAAGTAGCGACGACCTTCATAGTTATTAGTGATTGAACGTTACCTCTCCACAGAACCCATACAGTAGCTCCAACCATCACTATTTTGCATCATAAACAAAAGCAGAATAGTAAAATGTGTCACCTGAAATACAACATCCAGCTTCATGTGTGTCCAATGTAGGGAATGCGTTTTTTATAAACAAAATATAAGATTCAGTTTCCCTCTGCAATCCAATAACTTCTGTACAGTCCCTAAGTAAATCTATGCATTTTGCCATAATCATACGAATAAAGTGCATTTAAATTGTAATCTTACACATTATTCTGTTGTTTCAGAGTAATAGTAATAAAGTGTTTTCTTCTCGCCCATTTCATTTGCTGTTTTAATCTCTGCTCTTCTAATTGGTCACCTCAAAAGTGTTTTCAGATCACTGCAGTCCCATCACATGTAGGCATAGCTCTGGAAATCAATCCCACACACTTGCGTCTCTCAACAGCACACAGGCTGCCATTATCCGCAGCAAGTGGCTTCCTCAGGTAGATCTGCCACCCTTTGAAATAAGGTGGGTGGGTTGTACACCCCCAGGCGTCTGTCTGTCTCTTGCCAGAAAGCTAATCTCTCAATGTCTCATTGCTGCTGTGTAGATAATGTAGCCTACATCCCCATCTCTCTCTCTCACACACACACACACACACACACACACACACACACACACACACACACTTTCCCCTGGTTCTTGTTGTGTTAAAGAGCAAAACAAAGACTTATCTGTTTGGGTCTGCGGTGTAACTTTGGTTGCTCCCTCTGCCATCTCTTTTCCTGTGACAATTTATTTAACAGAAGGAGCCTTTGTGGTTAGTGTAGGCTAAGGTTTGAATACCACACCCTATAATAATAATAATAATAATTATCACCGTAACCATCATAATAATATTCATTATATTTAATCATAATATATATATATATATATTTAAATGAGAAGACTATCTTCTGTGTAGTCTAAAAGGTATTCAGATACAAATATAGCAATACCTAAACTGTACTCTGTAAAACTACTCCTTTCAATAAGTAAGATTATTGCATGTAAAGAAGATACTGTAAGTATTATCAAAGAAATAAGTAGGTTACACATTATGCTGTACAATATGGACCCAGTCCGTGTTATTAAAAATCATAATAACAAGTAGAACGTAGCATAAAATATAACAACTAAAGTAAAAGGAGCCTACTTCAAAAGTGTACAGTGAGAAAGTGTTCAAACTTGATGTATTTTTTCCAATGCCAATAACCCGGAAGTTATTGCAAAATTTTAAAGCGCGTACTAGTTGAACCGGAAGTAGCTCGGTGCACGCTAGTCTGGCAGAATCGTTGCGGACACGAAAGCACCCGTTGGAGACGAGCTAGCCTTTAAAACTGTTTTTGTAATTCAGCAACCATGTAAGTATCGACAGTGTTCAACCAGTCTTTGGGAGAGTGGTCATGTTCGGTCTCAGAGTCTGAACTCTGTACCGCTGCAGCCAGAAGCTAACAGTTACAATGCTAACATGGTTAGCATTCTGGGGAGCTAAGGCCGGTTAGCTCGAGTAGATAAACGCTTTTTTTAAAATGTATTTTCGCTGCTCTATATTCTTCATCCCAGCTATGTTACAACAACGTTACTTTAACGATCTAAACAAAATGCTTAAATCAATCTTCTTAAACCGCTGTGGTTCAACATTTAAAAATAACGTGTCATAAATCGCACAAACGCATTGATATACGCTAGTTAGCCTAATGCTAATATCGAGCACTACAGTGTTTGAGCATGCGCTGTTACAAATTACTTTGTTTCAGCTTGCAATATATATTATTTTATAAAAAAGTGAAGTAAATTGTATTGTATTTCATGCAAGAGCAATATAATGTGTAATGCTGCATAATTGTTATTTATATAACTTGTTTCAAAATTACTGATTATAATAAAGTGCACACAACAAAAACCGAAAAGATCCAAATTATGAAAATTTCAGGTAAAGGAAACTTTTCACATTTCACTTTGTTTTAGTGAAAATGTTTACTTCTGTGTGTGTTTTCGGACAGAAGTTTAAATCTTCTTCCTAGGGTAAATGTATATCAAAATAAGGTAAATCATTTTACATGTGTGCTGTATTTATATTTTTCTCTACACCTGTTGTTCCTTACAATAAATATTATTAGGAAAAAGGGGAGTTTGAATCTCCCGATTAATGAATGTGTGCTGAACAGAAATGTAAACTGAACCGTTTTATTTGTGATTAAATTCACATGTTACTGAGTCTTCCAGATTTGGTGATTTATATCTTGCCTCTTGTGGTAACACATTCTTTTCTCTTTTTTTATTTAAGTAAACTTTATTTAGTTTTATATATAATCACACGGTTAATTAGGTAAAGGAAAAAAGTTAGTGTAATATCAGGAAAAAATGGTTAATACTCCGACCATACTAATGCAATTTGGACCATATTTATTTAAATATTATCAACATTTTAATTGGTATTTTTTGTGCTGTTTTTCAGGAGTCTGTTAACAAAACCCAAGTCCGAGATGACTCCAGAGGAGCTCCAGAAGCGAGAGGAAGAGGAGTTCAACACCGGCCCTCTGTCTGTGCTCACACAGTCCGTCAAGAACAACACTCAGGTCCTCATTAACTGTCGCAACAACAAGAAGCTGCTCGGAAGAGTCAAGGCTTTTGACAGGTACTGAGCGCAGTCACTGACTTGTTACTTAACAGGTTTGAGAAGATGATTTCATTAATACTTGATTAAATCAAATAGGTTTGTGACAGTTCATAGTTGTGTTATTACATTTAATTAAAAAAAATAGTATTTTCACTGATATCAATAAACTTTTGCTATGATATAACCATGATAATAACAAATACACTCTCCTGTCTCAAAGATTGCCCTTACAACTTAAAATAGTATTTTTTGGAAGACTATAAAATGTGATTTTGTACGGCATTTTCAAACATGTTAGATGCATTTTCTTCCTACATTTTATCCTCAAAGATTTGTGTGTGATGCAGACTGACAGACTTCCACTTGAAAACCATTAGAAATGCAAATGCATTTACATATTAACTTTGATTAATATGAAATTGGACTTAAAATTGGATAATTAATAGTGCATAATTATTATGACTAAAGTAAACAACTAATGGCCTTATTAGAAAATGAATCATCTTTGCATCAATACAGGTGCAATATCTTGATTCAATAACACATTTTCAATCAGTTGATGCATACCGATGCTATATCTTTTATTATTTAATTTTTAATTTAATCCAAGATGTCTATATATTCTTATCCTTAACTCTCAAGTGTGATTCACCAAACTCTCTTAACTGGACATACTTGTTATACATTGCTTGTTTCAGCCTGATGAATGCCACTTGTTCATGGGAAGCAAGTTTCATTCACACAAATGTTACCAAAGTAGTGGTGGAAAATATTATCTGTCAATAATTATTAATAGTCTGAAGTGAAGCTAGACAAAAAAAAAACATCTTTCTGAAGGAAAGCAGTCCATGACTAATATGAGAGGGGATGGGACAGTTCGGGGATATTAGATGGGATAATATTGTAGCCTACAGTAGGTTATGTTGCACTGTTTACAGCACCAGAGGATGATGCTTAACAACAACCTGCATTAAAAACCACAAGACAGCTGTCAAAGTGAGAGAAATGCCCAAACAACTGCTGGAATACGCCAAGAAAAATCAGAAAATCTTAAAAAGCTCTCCCATGATGATGATATGGTGAACAGAATATTAACTTTGCATTGTTTGTATACATTTTCTTTAATTTCAGTTTCATATTTAAACTCAAATTAATTCAGATTAAGGTATTATAATTCCTAAATAAAACAAGTGTTTTTCTTGTGAAGAAAGGTAAATTATCTGTACATGGATCGTACCACCACTCTGAATTTAGTTTGTTCCGAAGAGAAAATTCATAGTGCAAATTCTCTTAAATTACACATTTGTTCCTCTTCAGAATTAATCTGTTTGTAATAGTGTTTTCTGCATTAGACCCGTTGTCTTTGCAGGCTTTTTCCGCCCTCAGTGATGCTATGTTTCAATGGTTTACGTCCTCACTATCATTTCAGGCACTGCAACATGGTCTTGGAAAATGTGAAGGAGATGTGGACAGAAGTTCCCAAGAGCGGAAAGGGAAAGAAGAAGTCTAAGCCCGTGAATAAGGACCGCTACATTTCTAAAATGTTCCTCAGAGGGGACTCTGTCATCATCGTGCTCAGAAATCCTCTGATCACAGGAAAATGAACTCTTTATAGGCGTCGAGCTGAATCGGTCACAGATCCTTTTTTCTCGTTCTTTTTTTTTTTCTCTTTTGTTGAATGATTTGAAGGCAGTGGACTGTCATTAATGGAAACCTGTTTGTTGTTTTGTTGTTTGATCACTGCAGTCACTATTGGGTAAGATACATGGTGTCAAAATGATGTCTTTACTTTTTGGAAAGACATTTAGTCACAAGAATACCTGGTTTTGTGTTGTCAACAGAAGTCCTTTGTATTTTTCATTTTAATAATAAAAGTGATGAATAGATTCAAGTGTTGTGAAGGTATTTTTTGCTTTAAGCTTCCAAGTTTCTTCCTGCTTTGAGCACGTTATTTAAGGCTAATTTGATTAAATGGTGCAATAAATATAAATTATTTTATCATTACTGAATATCTGGGAGATTATATTATACCAGTTTTGTGTTGTGATTCTTCTAACCTATATTTTTATTTATTTATTTTTATCTCATTTGCTACATTAGATGTATTCTCGGAGAAAGCTTCGGCGTAAAGTTCTTTTTAACTCTATTTTTTCTCGACTATCCTTGCCAGCCTCCTCCCGCTGTCACCCTTTCACTCTCCCCTGACAGCATCTTAGGTGTCGGGCTTGATTTCAGTCGGCAGCGCTCAATATGCGACAAACTGCCGTTTAAAGGCCCGCTGCATTATTGATGAGACCAGATGTGCTGACTGTCACTTCACACCCTCATCTCGCTCCCATTTCAGGCTGTTCCCCTCCGCCGCTCAGCCCCTCCTGACCACTTTGTTAATTGTCTTAATAGCTTAACAGCTAGTCTCGCCTTACTTCCCTCTAACAGTTGGCCCCTAACCTCTCGCTCTTTAGTGCTCTCAAATTTAGTGGTCAAGTGTACGGGATTTTGAGCGTGTAAGTAAATACAAAGCTTGTCTGTTTTTTTCTAATTTTGGGAGAGCAGAATCGCATCAATTTCTGTATCGGTGTTAAATCCCCTTTGGTTTAGCTGTAGGCTTTATAATTACAATATATACTTTTTGTGTCTAAAAGCATCTTATATTCCCTTATTAAAATCTACTTCACTATGCTGAAACTTTCCTTCCTGTTGCAGTATTCTGTTTTAATAAATGTATATTTAATGTATCATACTTCACTACTGTTGACCTCAGCCTGCCTAAGGCCAGCACCTGTGGTGGGCTACAAGGCCTCAGTGATTTACAGCTCTCAGGTGAAGCCTGCTTTTTCATGCCTAATGTAAAGGTTCCTATTGCACTCCTGCTCCAGGCAAATCATGACTTGTACCAAAAGTTCGAGGAGATCGGGTTGCAGAGGCCGGAAAGGTTTTTTTGCACCGCCAGGCCTGGGTGTAAAGAAGCACAGCAGCTGCTTAGCGCCCTGTGGCCACTGCTTGCTTCTTTTATAGTTTAAATATTGAGGTGAATCTAATGTTATTGCACATATGTTCTTTTTACACACAATACAAAGAAAAGGGCATTGAACAGAAATTAATGTTAGCCAGGTTTATCTGATGAAAATGAGGCAAAAATGGGATAATGAAGGTTTCAATGCAACTGAAAGATGAAAAGTGATAGAATATGTGATTTAAAAATGGTTTTAAAACTCATTTGGCAAATCTGAGATTATTTCTATCAGTGGTTTTATTTTAAATTGAATATTTTGGCATTGCCCAGTTGATTTTAACCTGCTGTTTTGTGGGGGAAACATCTTTAGCTTGAATGCTTTGTTACTGTCTTGTTATTTTTCAGGCACCACTACGCTCATGTACTATTCCTTTCTAAATGTGTAGGGGGACAGTAACTGCAGCTGGTTGCAGTAGAAACATCTGGCCATCTTATATGTGTGTCTCCCGTTGGACTGACATAATTACATTCTTCTCGTCACTGTTCGACCGATGTGCTCCAGCTGTGATGTGATCGTCTTTAGTTCAGACGTGGAGAGAAGAGACATCGGGGAGACATGGTAAGATTCTGTAATTCGATGAGGAGACACATTTTAATCACATTTATTTATTCAGCCTTCTTCTCGTGTCTTTATATGTAGTGCAAGTGTTCAACGTGCAGTGAACAGTTTTGTTTCTACAGATTGATTTTATGAGATTAACATTAACGAGACTTTCTGTACAAATGAATCAGTTAATGTGTCACAATTTATCGTCATTTCTCATAGTCGCCGAGTCAAGTGAATAAACACATCGGATACACTTTGAGATTAATATACGCTGTTAAAATTATTTATATAAGGGTTAGGGTTTCCATTCAGATAGGGACATACAAGTGATATCTATTATCTCTCAAAAATACAGTTGAGCTACAGAACTAAACCCTCTAAATCCATGTAAGTATATGTCCCAGCAGCACCCTGGTCTCAAGGGAAATACATATTTGCATGATGCTTTTTCTCAAATTGTGTGGACTCCAAATCTTAACTGGTATAATTAACTGTGTTAAACAAAAACTGAAAAGGGTGATGCACCCAATTCAGCACATAGCTAACATGAACATACAAATGTGTTGAAATGTTCCAACAAATAAGGAAGAGGAGAGCAGCACCTGCACGTTACTGTTGCTCTCAAGCTGGAGACCTTTGTGTTCATAAGGGAATATAAGGAAATGAGGCTGAATTTGGCTGGACTTTTGTGCCGAAGCCAAATTCAGCCTATTCATGAAAAGTGATCCATTAGTCTACATTTCTGACATGTAGGGTAAATATGAA
Source organism: Bovichtus diacanthus (assembly GCA_943590825.1). Lineage (NCBI taxonomy): Eukaryota > Metazoa > Chordata > Actinopteri > Perciformes > Bovichtidae > Bovichtus > Bovichtus diacanthus. Next base: position 3,103,897 of record CALSBV010010348.1, on the reverse strand, counting down.
TGAAATAACTCTCTACATATACAGTAGATACTGTAGCATGTGTCCAATACTGAGATGGGACTTTAGCTTTTATGTTTTCAGTTGAACACATGTATGTGTGTCTTTTAGATGAAGCCACCTAATTATGCTGAATAACAAAAATGAAGACAGTTGTGACTGGTGGTGCAAGACTGTGGTCATCTACTATCAGGTCCTGCATTCATCCAGATGTTCCTTTTTCTTTTTGTAGCCAAAGCTGACAAGAAGAGGTTTGCTTCAGAAAACAAAGTCAGGCATATTAAGTGAATTGAGCAGCTGCTTGTATAGTAATTCTGTATAGGTCCGCAAAACCCAAAAGGACAGAGGATGTCACATACTGTATAGATTGTGAAGCCTCCGGAGGCTCGTTTGTAATATTGGACTTTATAAATACAATTCTATTGATTTTATTGAAAAAACTTGAGCAAGCTCTGCATGAGTTGTTATAAGGATGTCCAATGGATGAGGGGTCATAATAAAATGAAGATCATTTCACTTTGAGGGGCTGTTTCATTCAAGTCAGGTCTATCTGTAGGTTATTTTGGATGAAATCACATCTCAAAAATAATCCCCCTCATAGTTTGCAGCATCCTGGGACAAAGCGCTGTCAAATAGCTGGTGGGTCTATTTGGAGATGCCTGAGATAAAAACAACTTTGGGGACCGCAAATGTTGGGTATCATCGTGCACTTTGCTCATGTTACTTCACTCATCTCAAAGACACTTCAAGAAGTCTCTTCCACTCCAGATTCTTTTTTTTTTTTTTTTTTTTTTTTTCTTCTGGGGTGAGCGATCCATGAGCAGGAAGGCAGATGTTTTATTCAGTAGGTAAGCGATAAGAGGGGGGAAGTGTGATTATGATAGCGATCGGCCGTGCATCGATACTCGAGCCTTCCGAGCAATACGACACCTTGCAGCGCATCGATCGGGGCCCGGTAACCGGAGCCGCCGCTGCAATTTGTTTTCAAGCAGAGCCACGGTCCGGGTATGACAGCCACCGGGCAAGGTGGAGGGAGAGGATGACGAGGAGGAGGAGGAGGAAGAGAGGGTATCCGCTCCGTAAACACACAAACACTGCCTCCACTCGTCTCTCTTTAAGTGTGAATGACAGTAACTGCATGACGCAGTCAGTGACAGCCAAAACAAGAGGGATCAGTTGCATGTCGACCCGGGCCTATTTACAAAACAACACTACAGGAGTGGCAAAGAAAGTGGGCTAAACTAGCACCAGGACTTTAAAAAAAAATGCCATTTAAAATTCTGTTTCCATATAATGATTTGACATGGAGATGGTGGGACTATTATTAGGCTACACAATGATCCATTCAGGGGCTTTTCATCATGTGTGCACTGGCAGGGCCTTTGGCAGGATGGCAAAACTCCGACCAACTAATACATTGACTAAAAATATTTGCAGCTTATTCACAAAATATTTTTTTAGATTTGAAAATGATCTTTTTCCGAAAATATGTTTTAAATAGTTTTTAGGGATGCGGGATGTATGCAAAACATAGCCTACACATTCACTGGGCAAAATAAGAAAACTACTTCAACTTAGGTCACATGTAAAACATGCCATATTTATTTTTTATGTAACTTATTGGCCTGTCATAATGGAGAAAATGTTTATTAGTGGGCGATGTCGATGTTTCCTTTTAAAGCCTTTATCTGCGGGGCGTCCCTGCACATTTTTATTTATTTATTTTACTTTCAACTTTCAATGAGAGTTTCTGTGAATGTTATCTCCCTTCATTGTAGCTCAACCTGTTGAGCTTGACAGCTGAGCTACATGTGACATCCGTTGATAAAACAACATAAACTCAAAGGTTAGGACTGTATCACATGTTTGGTCATTTCAGGGTTTTTTTTGGGGCTAACACGTCAAATGTTCCTCACATATTTACACTAAAGAACATCAGGATCAGGCATGAAGAGTTCAGAATGTGTAATATGTATGAATAGTTAATGAACAATTAGAATGTAAACTCCTTTAATGTCATGTAAAACCCCAGAATTCCCAGACATATCAGGGAGGACATTACACTCTTTACAGCAGAGGCATAATGACTAGTTTTTATGCATTTTTTGAACATATTATCGAAACTGACATAGTTTAGTCAAGTCAAGTCAAGTTTATACAGCCCAATATCACACATTATAAATTTGTCTCAGTGTGATTTACAGACTGTACAGGATATGACACCCTCTGTCCTTAGACACTCGCACAAGGAAAAACTCCCTAAAAGAAACATCATAATTAAAGGGGAAACATGGAAGAAAGCTCCGGGAGAGACTGAGGAGGATCCCTCTCCCAGGACGTGTGTACAGAACAAACAACACAAAACAAGGTTAGCTCTGATATTTGTTATGAATACATCTTAAATGCATTTAGTATAATATAATATTTTTTTCCTTGAGCATAGTGTGTTATTCTGACCTGTTACAGATTACACCACAAGACACATTTGACATATTATATAAAAAACTTACATTAAATAAAAAGTTTATTTTACTTGATCTTTGATTATTAAGCCTGGTGTGACTCTTTTTCAACAACATAGACATTTTGCACAAATGAAATAAAAGTAATAGTTTCACACAACAGGAACTTTTCCGGTGCACTGCTGCGGTGTGAAGTGTCTCGCACAGACATTTGAGTGAACTACATTAAGGTCATGTTGCCATCTAGTGGATTATAAAGGTAATATACTTAGTTTTCCACAGACATCATACTTTAGCTTGACTGACGAGCCATTTTAATGTAATCCTACAGCATGTCCTGAAAACTGAAGCACATTTACTGGACCTTGAAAGCAGAAAAATATATCTGATATGACATGGAAGTGATTTTATTTTGCCTTTTTCATTTTCATATGTATCTCATGTCTGTCTGTCCCGTGCAGATTTACCTTTCATGGAAGTAACAACATGCTCAGATGTTAAAAGTTTAATTTCTGAATTCAGAAAAATACTTTATTTCATTTTGCATTCTTCACTTTAAGGGTAGCAGCCTGGCAGTGGTGGACTGTAACTAAGTACATTTACTCAAGTACTGTGCTTAAGTACACATTTGAGGTACTTGTACTTTACTTGTGTGTTTACATTTTATGCAAATACTAAAGGGAAATAGAGGGAAATGTTGTACTTTTTCATTTACTACAATTATTTGACAGCTTCAGTTACTAACAAATCAAATCACATTTTTAAATACAAAAAGAAACTTTTAAAATGTGGTGTTTTCTTATACCCAAATATACAAGTACATCTGAAACAGTTGATTAGCTGATTAGTCGATTGACAGAAAATTAGTTGGCAACCGTTTTGATAATCATTTAAGTCATTTTCCATGCAAAACATTTCATGGTTCCAGCTTCACATGTCAAATGGGATTCGCTGCTTTTTCCTATAATTATTTAAATGTTAAACATTTTCAATTTTTGGTTGGACAAAGTAAGCACTGTGAATGTGTCCCCCTGGGCTACATACTTTTAGTTAAGTAACATTTTCAATGCAGGACTTTTAATTGCAACAGGGTATTTTATAGTGTGGTATTAATACTTGTACTTACTTCTCCAGTCACATTCCTTCCCTGTCAAAAAGTGATGGGTAGAGTAAATACTTGAGCAACTAAACATTGGCTCATAAGGAATTGTTTATACTGTTACTACTAATCCCTGTCTGGCTATAACTGCCTCCAGATCCAGACGGAGACTTTGTTTCCTCGATTGAAGTTCAGTTGTATAATTCTCTTTATTCGTCTGCCTTTCAATGGATGCTGAGGCTTTCAGATGCTGCCTCAGGACTGTATGCTTCAACAAGGCCTGGACTCTCTGATGTAAGATGTTGTAGAAGTGCAGTCTGTTTACATAATACCCTCTCTAAAAAAAAACTCGCAGGGATAGAGAGTGTACGTAGAAGTGTAATTCGGCCCGCTTGACCGAGCACATCCTCGAAATCTTGTAGCTCTGTGCTTTTTCAGAGGCTTGTCTCCCTTTTTCCCTTTCTCCATGTCACAGTTAAACCCATCTCTCATTTAGTTCAAACCTTTAACAGAACCTCCGATTACCCATTGTGTCTCCAAGTGCCATAGGGGCCTCCTCGCTGCTGCCCAACAGGTCTGCTTTAAGGCTGCCAGCTGCGGACGGCGTTGACCGACTGACGTCAAGCTGTGGAAATAAAGCTGTGTTACAGGGGAGGAGCACAGGAGCAACCTAAAATTACTGCATGACTGTTTCTAATTCTTTACGAGCTACTTTCTGGGAATGGGACCAACCTTTTGAGACTGAGCCTCCACACGTGTTTGAGCAGTAACTCACACAAGATCTGGTGTTAATATCTGCAAAACTGCACACTCAGCAATGGGGGGGAAAGGGGGGTTGACTTGAGAGTTTGAGCTTCAGTAGACAGCAGAGTTAACAGAGGACACATGGCTAAAAAAAACACAGAATAACAGTTGCTCAGAGCTGTCAGCTTGCATGTCTAAGTGTGTGAGTGTTGTGAGACTAAAGGCATATTGGCTTTCTGGTTGTTTACACATACCATGCAGACGTAATGCATTCCTTTCTCATCCACTCTTCCACTTCTGTCCCCATAAGGAAGAGCTTTTAGTGTTGAAAACTGGGCCAAGTGAGGCATCTGACTCATTTTTCCTTTCATTGTTAACAGAATTGGAAAGCAATGACATCAGCATTTAACATAGGTTATTAAAAGTATTTCTGTAATTCAGTGCTGGTACTCCTTGTCCTACGTATCTTTTGAATTAAAGTTGTGGTTATGTCATTTATTAATTCCAGATATATTCCACATTAAATGTTACAAAAAGTCTATATGGATAAAGCCACAGTAGAAACCTGAAGCTACCCAGACAGCCAGTGGGGCGAGGTGGAGGGTTTTGGCTAGGCCCTGGGCATGGAGGAGATGTTGCCTTCAAGTGCTATGGGAAATTAGAATTACCAACCACCAAAGAAAAAACAAACATTAAAAGCATATCACTTTATCTGATTTGCGGTGTTTAACTGTTCCTAGACCTCCCTGGCAAATGTGCAGCATCACATGATAAACTTAAATCACAGTAGATCCTCTGGTCGGGGCGTGTTGGTGGTATTTCTCCAGGATTAATACAAAAGACATTGCGTGTTTTGAGTTCATAGCTCCTGAACTTTGGAATTGAATACATTGAGAAAATCCACCTGTTCTAACTTTACTTAAGTGTATACACTGGGTATCTATTTTATGTCTGTTGCATTTGATTGATTACTATACAGCACTATGACACCTGCCCTAAAAGCGTGCTACATTTACTTACTTATTTACATCCATAGAAAAAACATGCAATACATTTCCTAAAATAGAAGAAGAGGAAGAACGAGCTGCTAGATGAGCTTACGTAAGTATTTTGTTTTTGTCAGTGGTTACTTAAAAGTAGAAGTACCAATGGTAAATTCTGTCACAAATAAATGAGCTGGATACACCCTTTTTTGTAGAAGTAATGGCAGTTGAATATACTTAAAGTATCAAAATTAAGAGTATTTAACAAGTATGGTCACATCGTTATAGATAAATTAATGTTTAAGCAACATTATTTTGGAACTTTTGACTTGATTGATTGATTGATTTTTTTTTTTATTTTTAATTTTTAAGAGAACATCTCCTGACATAGGACCGCAAAGTGACAATAATAATAATACTAATAATAATTATTATTATTACTATAACAACAAAAACAAATAAACAGACATTTACAAAAGGAGGGTATTTGCAGCAGAGCAAAGTCTGTTACAGATTAGCATAACAATGGCATTTTCAGAGATACTAATACCACAGTTGTGTTACAACAACCCGTCACACACCTTAAGACAAGTCCACCTTTGTATTAAAGTGTCTATTTTCATTTGCAGACTTGCATTCATTTGTTCCATTACGTAAACCTGTGTCAGTCTCTGTAACCACTGAGTTATGAGCAGCATTTTAAAGTTGTAGCTGGTCATTTCAACTACTTCATTTACTGTTGGAAGTTTAACAATACACCAAAGTTTAAATAAACAGTTGTATATATAAACTGTCCATCTTCAAAGTAACAAGCAACTACAGCTGTCAAATAGGGTAAATTGAATGGCATTAAAGGTAGCGTACAATACGTCTCTCTGAAATTTAATAGCAGAAAATGGAAACACTCAAGTAAAGAACACATTCATAAAATGCGTGCAGTGCTTGAGTAGATTTTTTGTTACTTCCCACAACTGCTTATCGTGTTTTTAATTTCAGTCTTGGAAGAAAAAGTACAATATGCAGTAGCAAAAAGGAAAATTCTCAAGTAAAATGTCCACTTAATTTATTGCATTATTTTTTTACCTTTCTGCTGTGACCATGTGACTAATAAAGGATTTCTGATTCTGATAAAGTGTGCTTATAGTACAGTGCTTTATTCATTCATTCTGCATTAGAATATCAGGCCAAGAAATAGGGAAAAGAGAGGAAACAATGATAATTATAATAACAAGAAAAAAGAAGAAAAAAAAGAGCAGGAAATACACGTTTTCCCATCAATCCTTAAACTAATTTTAGTCTCTGTAACAGTTGAGGAAACGAAAGTTCTGCTCCTAAATTGGGGTTTTCACGAGGCGCACGTGAACGCACCACGGGCTTGTAGCCCACTTTGAAGCGGGCTGGGCCAGACGCCAATGAAGCTACAGACCGACCGCGCGAGGCAGCGGAGAAAAGTCTGCTCGCGGACACACTCGGGTCTAATCTGCGCGAACAGGGCGGCAAAGTGTGAAAAGATCATTTCTGGCTTTTGGTTTCGCCCGCTTCTTCTCGGCTTCACCTCTTTATCTCGTAGAAAACCAACGTGGGATAGTGATCGGAGTTGACAAGCTCCACTACTGTACCCCCTCCTCCTCCTCCTCCTCCTCCTCCTCCTCTCCCGCTCCACACAACCAGGAAATCGTCGAGGTGTGCTTTCTTTATACCGCTAGTGGCTACCCCGTTTGCGGGTGTAGATGCGCCTTTTTTCCGCCGATTTTTCTCGCTTTTTTTTTTTTTTATCCCACTAGTGTGACTTTGAAAGCCGGGCTTCTGCTCTGAACTCAGCCGGACTTGCCTACGAGGAGAGGATCTCCACTCTGGCCGAACAATGAGGTGGGTAAAGCGGCTCCAATCCCTTCATCTTCATTGTGTTTTCCAGGCTTCATTTTGTGTTTCGGCCACCGGTTTCACAAAGGCGACTTCTCAATTCTGACCCTGTAACACCTCTCTTGAGTCTCCCCAGTGGTTTGATCGCCACTACAACACTTTCCGACGCATTTAATCGTGTTTCTCACGCAGAAATAACTCGAGCTTCTGGGTGTTTTTGGTGTTGTTTCAACTCCAGGGGCGCACGGGACGCTGTGTAGCAGGTTTTGTGTGTGACCTTTACTTGTGAATAACTTGATGCTTTGTGTATCAGAAAGTATTTTAGCATTTAGTCGCACTGACTGCTCCCTCCTCCCTGTTTTTCAAGTGTGGCTGCCTTTGGGGAAACATCCCCCAGGTTGGGGTTGTTGAGCCAGTCGGATGACAAAAACATAGTTTTGCATCTGTTTCAAACACTCCATGTTGACTCTTTTGCTTCACTCCTTTGGGCTGCAGCAGTTCATTGTGCATGTACCCAGACTAACCCTCTACCATGCAAACGACGATGATATATAACACAAGTGAACAACAGTGTGTTCATAACTAAGGTCAGGGGTCAGGGTCGTGTTTAGAACATGTGAAAGGGGTTCGGTTTCTTGCTCAAAGGCACTTCAGCATGGTGGATTCCTCTCTATACAGGGGGCTCCTTCAGAGGCACAATGGCCACCCTGCTGCCCCAAATACACTAGCTGTTTATATCATGTCATGCATTCCACAGCCAGACATTAAACCCATCCCTCTTCTACAAGTTTTCTCCCTCTGGGAATACAGAGGTTTGCACTGGGAACAGAACTTCTCAGTGGAAAGCTCATGTCCACAAATTCCATATCCTGTCACAGCCTGTGTAGTTTGCAATTACATGCTTTGAAGCCACAGCTCCTGGCTGGGCCTTTTTTTTCTTCCTTTTCCTCACTACTTCACATTTAAACAGAGTGGTACTCCACTCATGTCTAGGAACCGCTTTTTCCATTTGAAACCTTGACAGATGCAGGTTTAATTCAGGTTCATGAGGTGCAGTGGTGCAGGGCTGATAACCTGTGTGACGAGTTCTTTATCTCCAACCTATTGAGCTGCCATTTCTGTTACAATGTATCTCCGCTCGGCGCATGGGTTGGTCCAGGTTTTGTATTTGTTTTGCACAGTAACTTTGATTACAGCAGGATCAGGAAGCACTTGAGCTGCCTGAAATCCTGCCACAATCACAGTAATGCATTAAAAAAATACCCTGCTGATGAGGCCATTAATTAAGTTAATGCAACGATCAGCGAAGATTAAAGTGTTAACATACTTAACATAACACATGGGCCGTTTATTATGAAGGGAAGCTAGCAAAGCAAAAATAAATAAGGGAATAAGTAGAAGAAATGTCATCTCCTTTTCTCTTTTTTTTAATATACCTGTGGTGTTATTGTTGGACACGTACGCCACCATTACAACACACTGTCCTGCCACTATGGTATATAATAAAACTCTTAGACCAATGTTGCATAATTGAATTATTACCTTACAGTTAGATAAGCAAACTGCTTTATTGTTGTATTGCTCAGCTGCCCTCAAAAGCTTCCCAGCCATAGATCCCTGCAGCAACTAGTCACACAATGTAAATATTAAAGTTGGATTATTTATGTCTAAATTCAGGTATCATCCTGCCCTTTTTTTATAAAGTGATCTCTCATAGCTGCACCTGATTGGCCTCCATTGAGGTCTAAACCGTTGATGTCACCTTGTATAATAGGTAAAGACTGGAATGCAGCTCCGCTCATGTTCATTGTTATTTGTCCCTGTGGTATGTGAATGTTTACACAGAAGTGCAGTCAGAAGTTCAGTCACAATTTGACCTAGTTGAGAAAATAGTTAAGTAGTGCGTCCTAACTTTTAAGCTGCGTTTACATTTGCAGTCGATTAGAAACGTTGTGCTTTTCCACTCGTTCTCTCCACTGACCAGTGCACGCCGCTTGGTTTGTAGTAGATGAACGTTGATGCTAAGAGCTCTGTATCGACATGTTCAGACTATCTTAACCTTTTGCTTAGGTGGCACAGGAAGTGCAACCATCTGCATAATGATTCATTGTTGTGGTCAGAGGTGACTCCTGTCTCGCATTCTGACTCACTGACTGGGTCTCTGTGACTAAAAGACGTGTCCTCTCAGACACCAGCAGTGTGGCTGCCTCAGGCACAAAAATGAACGCTTGTGACGTGAGCAGACAGGTGTAATGCATCTGCTTAACACAGTGTTTCCAATCTAACGAGTTCCCTGTGCTCAGTTTAGAAGCTCGACGTGCCTGGAAGCGATACCAAAATGGGCTCCTCCGCTTTTCTCCTTACCCTCTTGCATGAGCTTTTTATTGATCAGCCTTAAAAGCAGGGAAATGGCCTCCCCCTCAGTCTCCTTTGTGTCTCGGCTCCAGCTTTTTTCTGCCTTGGCAGTAACTGGAAAGGAATGCAGCTCTAGCGGTGATCTTTGCAGTTTTGCTGTCATATCCTCTTCCTCTATCGCAATGTTCAACGTCTTGACCTCATGTCCCAACAGGCCACTGGTAGCTGTTTATTTGAGCTGACATTTAGCAATATTAGCGTATATGTCCATGTAAGGATAACAACATGAAACTCATTGGTGTTGCGATAGCAGCGTGTTCATGCCATAGTGTTGTGTAATGTTCGCGTTGCAGTGTGTCTGGCTGGTGTGTTGGATGCAGATTTTTCAAGTCTCTACTTGTTCTCCTAATTCCCTTGCAAAGTAATTTTGTTGTGTGTTGTTTTTTTTTCTTTCTTTCTCTTTCAGTGGCGGAGCATGAACAGACTTTATGCATGTGTGCAATCAATGTTACTCCCTAAAATCAATTAAGCAAAGTAATATTTGTGTACTCGGGGATCCATTAAACGTTTACCTAAATGCATAGCTAGAGCTAAGTAAAAGTGCTTTTGTTCTTTAGAGACGCACACAATTCTGATTCGCCTTCATTGTCTTTTGCAAAAAGCCGAATGTGTGGGAGGCATTCTGCGTACTTGAAATGATTGCCCTTTTAGTGTGAACATAACAGCGTTTTTAAATTTGTTTTTCAACCAAAGGGCTCCCAATATCCACACTTACCCCTGCGCTCCACAAGCAATAACAATTTGAGGTAATTGGGGTGTGCTTGTGGGAGTTCTTATCTATAATGGATTAATAATAATGTCTTTATTTCATGCATCATAAAGAGTGGCATGTTGATGTGCACTTCAAAAGACTTGCTGTACAGTTGGCGTGACAGCGTGTCTAAATGATCACAAAGCCCGTATGCTTCACCCCTCCACACTCTCCATTATTAAAACGGTCTTGCCTTGTGAGTTTGTCTCCCACAACACCCAATCACTGCAACCCCCTCCCCTGAACCAATTTACCCCTCTAGGTCCTCCCACCTCTCAAACTCATAAATAGGCCATTATGCCGGCCTGCGCCTTGCATTAGACACTTAGCTACAAGAGTTGCTCAACATACAAAACCTGCTGTTGTCCACATGGGGACAAATCCACTCTCCTTAGTGGTGGCCAACGTTTTCCTTCTTTAGTTGTGCGGTTTTGTTCTCTTTTTGCTATTGTTTCTTCCGTGATCACTTTATTTTTAAACTTGACCTTTACCCTACACAGCTTGTTGGTCGTGCCTCGCCCATATTAAGTAGCCTGGTTATTCACTAAGCTTGGTGTTTTGAACCTGACGTTGAATATTTTGTCACAGGAAAAATAAATAAATAAGTGTAATGAAACACTTTGCAGTGAGTGTGTGGATGCAGTATCATGCAGGGTTCCCACGGTCATTAAAAGAAAACCTGAAAAAGACGAGGAATTTGAAAGTTGTTATTTTCAGGCCTGGAAAGACACTTGAAAATCCCAAAAGTTTTTGGAAAAGCCATAGAAGTTGCTTTTGTGTGTTTTAGTTTTTTCAATGATATCCCTAAGGGAACTACAGGAAAACTGCATGTAAAATACACACTTATCTCCCTGATAAGCATAATATTAGTTACATTATCCATGTTTGATTGCTCACTGTTTTGAATGAGATAAAAATAAATAATAATAATAAACTGCATCTGTTGGTGAATCTCAAAACCCAGTTGGGTATTTTTCACCTTCGATTGCAATGAGATTACAGTTCATAGAACTTACACGCAGAACATATCAGCCTTATACTCATGGTCGCTTCATTAATTCTGCCTGACGTTGTGTTTATGTTTGCCCATTTCTTGTTGGGACTGGGGGATATTTTGTTTGGCTTTGCTTTAACCAATCATAATCAACCGATGTGTCCGTCTCGCGTGAGCTGTGTTATTAGTGACCAGGAGCACTTATCTAAGAAATATGTTGATTTAAGAGTTACAATATCTGTGCGTTGACATACAACAACCAGTGCAGCTGCCTTCATCTCGTTCAGCCTTGTAGCTACTTTTCTGCATCTTTATCGGTGGTCATTTTTCATGAGAAAGATGACGTCACCATCCTTAATCATCTGTAAAGCTCTGATTGGTGATCGTCTTCCTCAGTGGGCACAACACAAGATGTATACATCGCTGAACAAATCGTTTCAGAGGTCTGGAACCCTGATAATAATATAGGGGCATATATAATTCTGTATTTTAGCGTGTATGACTTATCTTCTAGCCATCGCCAGTGTGGAATCTAGCAGAACAGCCAAAGTGGCCAAATGAAGTTAAAGACACATCTGCAAACCCTGTGGACTTTTTTTTGCATTAGCCCGACTGAGCTGATGGAGCGTCTGGATCTAACGACGCTGTGAAACCAAAGCTTGTTGTGGGCAGATATGCTGTAGTGATGTATTGTATGGTCAGCACAGCTAATGGACACAAAGATGCATCAGGTTCATCAGAGGTCCACTGCTTAATGGAGCGTAATGGATGCCAGTTAGTATAGAAATTGCTTCATGCCGTCAGCCATCTTAAACATTCTTATCCTTCAGGTCCTCGGATCTTAACTTCACTTATCTGTGATGATGGTGATTGCTCTGATACACAAAGGGTGCATTGGATAAAACTGTAGAGGAGGAAGAGGATTTGTTGGGGATAATTTTCATTCAACACCACTTGCACTCTGGGTTGTTGTTGTTTATAACTAAACAGAAAAGGACCGGCTTAAAAGGAGAACCTGTTTTGACTAAGTTCTTCAGTTGAAGACTGAATAATTTTCTGCCTGGGTGACACTTTTTTCTTCCTTTTTCCATGATAAGCGAAGCATATAATCTTGTTTACAGAAACAGTTGTTACTGTCCTGGATGCTGCGCGAAGCTCCCACTTTGTCTCGTTCTGACTATTCTGTCGAAGCGGCAGTCTGGTCTATATGAATAGTGCAAGTTTTGTTTGCGGACTTGATGTTGAGGTCATTTGAGTCTTCAAAAGAGGACTGTGCTCTTCTTAAATATTCATTTGTTAAAATAGTTCATCCTCAAAGCTCGGGGTGAATGTTGACCTGAATGTTACTTGTGCAGTTTTGTTTGTACAAAGTCTCAGTCAGTCACAGGGTCAACCTCACTGGCAGTTTATATATATTTATATATATACATGTCTATGTTTTTCATTGTTTTTGCTTGGGTAGTGCAAAGAATCAGCTGAGGGTTGTTCAGTCATTAAGTAACAGGCCTCATTTTGTCGTGTGTCGGCAAAGCTTTCACACGTGAGAAGAAAAAGATAATTGTAAAGGTCTTCAAGAGCGCTCAGACTTTTTTTACAGCTAGTTTACCATCACAAACTTGGTGTTCTGCTTAAGGTATTAGCTTCACTGGTGTAATGCATTGTGCAACAATTGTCCAAGTAGCCATTATCTGCGAAGTAGACGAATGTAAGGTCAAAGTCTACACACTCATTCCACTCCATGTCAAGCAGGAAATATGATTAGGTGGTGCCTTCTTGTTTTTCTCAACTGTGTCTTTTCTCACCCTTTGGGCTCAAATTTGAGTGCAGACCTGATTTCTCTAGTGTAAAGGAAAGAGTGTAAAAGTCAGTGCAGTTTTTCTCAGTGAATTGTTTTTCCCAAGAAAAGTAGGCCTGTCTCCTCCTCGGCCCAAGTCGAGGAGGATGTGCTCCAACCTGTAAAAGGAATTGAGCTCAGAGAGGAGGACAGAGGTGAGATGGTTCCAAATATGGGCATTGAGTTCGCCAGTAGGGACACACACACACACACACACACACACACACACACACACACACACACACACACACACACACACACACACACACACACACACACACACACACACACACACACACACACACCGACACCAAAGCAGGAAGGAATTCATCTGCACTCTTGAAGTGGTCACACAACAAAATAAAAGCTCTTGGCCAAACGTCTATTCAACTTTTTCCACAATGCTGGATAAACGATGCCAGGCAAAGGATGAGTCAGCGCTCAAAGAATGCTGAGGGGTTTTCTTAGTAGAGGAGTTTCAGCTGAAGCTGACTCCATTCAAACAAAGATATTGAGAAGAATAGCTGAGATAGCCGGGATGCCTGTTTCTGTGTGACTGACTCAAGTCGTAGAGGCAGAAAGCAGTAGCCTGCAGCCTGTGTGTGTGTGTGTGTGTGTGTGTGTGTCTATTTGTGTGCTTTAGCAGCAGGCTAAGACCTGTGTGAGAAGAAACGGGCTTGAAGAGAATGACAAAGAAAGGGGGAGTGAAGTTAGCAGCGGAAAATGCAAATGAGTGCTAATAGATAGCTCCTTCTCTGGCCATAATAATCTTAGTCTAAAAGCTTTTACAAAATGTATTTAGCCTTTGCTTTTGTGCGTAGGACAATATAGGAAAGCAACTTGCTTTCCAAAAGTCTAAAATGTATTTCATTCAAAACTCCAATAGTCCTGTTTGCCCCTGGAATTTCTTCTTTCAATTCCTTGTTTTAGGATACTCCTTCTTAAACTGTTGGGTATGTTTGGTATATCGATACATGTGAGTATCGCAGTATTAAGTTTTGTGATAATGTATCGAATCTCAAAAAACATAACATTGCGTTTTAATCAAAAGTTTACATGCAAAGATTCTTGGCTCAGATTGCACAAAAACTAGTCCTATGATATTGGAAGTTATAAGGACTGTGATAAATGCAGATTCTATTGTTCTGATTGCATAAAAAAGCAAACTTTTTTCTTTAGTCAAGTTTTATGCATATGGCAATTTCTTTCCAATACACAGACATAATGCTCCATCGATAGGGAATTTATTCTCAAGTCTGTGCATCAGGCTACATATTAACATTTATGGGACAGCTGGCTCCTAACATGTACACAGGAACTGCAGTTTGAAAGCTTATCTTACACCTACTTTTACAGTCCGATAGTCACAGAATATTGACATGAGGAAGTTTCAACAGATGTATGTTGTTCAGAGAGTCATGTGGGCCCGGCTGAACATCACTAACAGCCGTTTACATGGCCTGAGGGTGGATTGAGGACAGTGTACGGTCAGAGGACCAGACCAGTGTCAACAGGCCATTGTGTGGACCGTCCATGTCCGAGTCAGCATCAGAGGTCAAGTACTTTACCACCACCATGACCTCAGTGCAGCGTGTGCAATGATGCAGCAAAATCCTTATTTCAAAAGAAAGTTCCGTCTTTCTTGCAATATGGAAATGACTAGCAAGCAAATGATGCCACACTGATGAACTGTGCTGCCTGGGTTTTATGTTTTTTATATATAAACTGCCACTTCCTTTACTCACTTCTGTCTGAAGCTTCTGTCTGGACCGCAACGTCTGTCTCGTTTCAACTATCCAGGTGATGTGGTGGAAAGGCAAAGGTTAACTTTCACTTAGGAATGAGTTCTCGCTATAAACCTATAAATATGTATCTGCCATAACATATTACAATCTTTTTATGAGGCCATTTTTTCACGTCCAGATAAAAAAGAAAAAATCAGCTGAGAGGATGGAGTAATTAAATGTTTTTGGTCTGCAGTAAATGGGTTTTCAGTTGACTGTAACATTAAAAAAACAGAGGATTTCATCTAGAAACTATTACTGGAAAAACATGATATAAAATAAAATATTCTTTTTCCTATATAGAGGCATTGAAAGTGATGTCTTTTTTTCATATCAATATTTATAATGCGAAACTATCATCTGTGAAATGTGGTCTCCTATTTTTATCAGGCTGTGAAGCTGAGAGTAAGTGCTTTGGTTAAACACGCACTATTAAGTGACTTATTTTCAACCCTGTCTGGTTTTAATGTGACATTTAACTGTAGGGGAAGAAACAAATATATGCAATGAATGACTGTTTCTATCTAAGGTGCAGCTCGACCAACTAAAGTTTACTGAGTAAAATATAACTTCTGTTTCTCACCTTGTGTTTCTATATATATTAGGCCATGAATGTGTGACTCAATTATCAAAGCTGTGAGAAAAAATTCTCCCCTTGATGAAACATGAAGCTGCATGGATAATGTTATTTGATTGCACTAGATTGTTGTGCATTAGTTTCTGTTTTTAGCTTTTTTCTACCACAGAAAGACACTTATTCCTGGAGGCAAAACTAACTCAAAACAAGCCTGAACACATTAAAAAGTGATAGTTGGCTGTAGTTGTGGGGGCAAAAAAGGCTCTCTTATAGTGGTATTATGAATTCCTGGAGGAGAAAAGGAAGCTTGACGAATCAGGAGGGACAGTGAACCAGGAATGGAGGCAGAGACGAATGCTATTACTCTACTTAGCGTGTAGACACTGCTGTGTAACTTCAGTGTCTTTTGTCTCAGCCTCAGGGCTGATGTCATGTGTGCTATTTTGTGAAACAGTCTCATGATGATACACAGGATGAATGTACTCCTATCCATTTCACTGTGCTGTACAACTTCCTATCCCTGCACCGAATCTAAATATGAACTGCAGTATATGCGTCTGCATGAATGCCACAGAAGAGACCTCTCTTGACCGATCTCGGTACTTGGTGAAATAGTTTGGTGCCGAGAGAATGGTGAGTGAAGGAGAAGAGTGGCAGAGAAGCATTGTGGGAGGGTCAGGTAAAGAAAGAAGAAGGAGGAGGAGGAGGGATGAGACAGAGCCACGGGGCCTGACTGTACTTGCCAGCACATTTGGGGAAAAGTTCTGAGAGCACAGCCTTATACAGACATTTCCAAGAGAGCATGTGCCCCGACCGTGCACTGCGGTTTCCTGTTAACCCCTTCCTGACCGAGAAACCACAGAGCAGGCCAGGATAAAGTGACTAAGGTATGGGCCGGTAAAAAAAAAAAAAAAAATTGCCAGGGAGGCAACTTTCTTCATAAAATAAAATTCATATACTTAACCATCAGGCTAAATAAAAAAAAGATGAGGCTGATGAAAAAAAAAAAAAAAAAAAAAAAAAAATGTAAAGAACACATTTATTAATCTGATCACTCTCCATAAGAACGTAGCAGTACAAGAACCTAAATATGTTTTTGAATAGATGAACGATTCTCTGCCAATACAGCAGTTTGCAGCGCTCTCCCTCTCCATTTCTCTCTCTCGTGGCGTCCCTTCTGTCTGTGGATTGCTACAATGGGGGAAAAAATTGAATTTGGGCCAAAAGTTTTATTTACAACCACGAAAACCAAGCAGGCTACAAAACCAAACGGAGTGATTGTGTTCTGTCTGTCTATCGATCTCCTCTGCTGCGCTCTGCTCAGCACAGCACCTACACACTCACCCACGGGCCCTACACGAAGAAAAGAAAAAAGAAAAAAGAAAACACTTGTGTATTTATATATATATATATATATATATATATATATATATATAATATGTGTTTTTTTTTTTTTTTCAAAGTATAGCCTACACATGCACTTTGAATATCATCCTTGTGATCATTTCCTGTCATGAAGTCCTGTTGTCAAGTTGTTTGCTTGACGTATTTGGTGGCTCAAATCCCTCCTAGAGCATCAGCCCGTGACCTATTTGGGCTTAAGAGAAAACCTCTTAAGCTAACTAAGTGACCATTTGACTTACCCCCACAGCCAGAGTCCGTGTCCTCACTAGTGAGTTGCTTGTCTTTGTCCGAGGAAAGGACAGGAATAGGCCTGTTGTGATTTATTCCTGTACTAAAACTCAGTCCCGTCAAACCCAGGTTTCAGGTTGACGGGTGTGAGGCCCTGCGCGGGTCCTCCGTCTTTATGCGTTTGTGCCACATGCGCTTTTAGCATCTCTGTCCATAGTTCTATCAATAATGCATCTGCTCACTCTCAGTCGCACTCCTGAGCCCCCTCGCTTTCTCTGCCATTAAATATGCATCCATTTCCCAGTCCGAAGTCTCTGTCCCCTCCCAGTTCCCATAAGCCCTCTCTGCATAGCACATCAACAGCATGCTTCATTCAAATGAGATCAGAAAGCGCTGCAGTATTTATCCATCCAACACAAGGTGGCTTTAACCTGCTTGAAGTGCGCGATGGTTATTGAGTGTGGTTTTATGGCCACTGTCGATGCTGAGCCCTTTACCTCCAGAGTAGCTTCTTCCCCTTGTAAAAATCCTTTTTCACTTTCAAAATGTGACTTAGTTTCCTATCTGTAGCGTTCCCTTTCATTTAAGTTCAAATATTTAAACCACATATCCAAGATATTGCAGTAACAACCCGTAGGGATGTGTACATGCACTTGGATAGACCTTGTCAAATTGGGAATTCTAAATCATAATTTGTGAGTAAAAAGTAACTGAATTCAAAATCCAGTTGACTGTTGTTTTTTTTATTATTATTTTTTTTATTATTGCACACCCCCAGCATAGAACCCAAGCGTCCAAAAATTGGACTGACATTCACTGTGGGCACAATTATTATGACGTCTGCCAAATGACACAATTGCAGGAAGGCGTTTTGAAGTTTATATAATACACTTTTCTATGATTGACAGCAACCCCAGAGCTATCTGATGTGTTGTGAAATGTTAACTACTTGTAGGAAAATATAAGACCTTTTATGTGTGTGTGTTTGTGTGTGTGTGTGTACTGTATATCGATTGTTCAGGCTGAGACAGTCCTTATTAGGCAGTGTTGGCAGCAGGAAGTGGGTTGTGGCTTTGGTGCTGTGTCACAGGAAGTAGCAGATTGTATCACGGGCGGGACAGATGGAGGGAGAGGGGAAGAGGTGGAAGACATGGATTAGGGGACTACTGGGAGAGAACAGGGGGCAAATGAGGAGAGGAGGGGGAGGAATGGCAAAAAGAAATTGGAATCGACAGTCAGCACCATTTGTTCCTCTGCGTCTACTCTCTGTACTCTGTTTGTGCCTCGTATTTGTATGGGCTATATTTGTTGTACTAAATCTGGTATTCTTTTCTTCAATGAACAATCTGATTATGTTTAGATCTCAGATGTCTAGACATCTGAAATGCTAATATGTACGCGCACACACTGCTATCTAAAATTGCATAATGTGCAGGCATTCCTGAACGTGTTGTAACATGTTTGAATTCTGCCTGCTTGGAACTATAAATAAATGTTTTGTCACTGATCTCACAGCACATGTTTTCTCTCAAAGTTTGTAGAAGTGGAGGTTGATGCAGAGCAGGTGGAAGATTCCAGGGCCTCGTCTCTTTGGCGTAGCTCGGCACAACTTCCCGTCTTTGTCAGTTACCATTGTTGTCTCGCCTCCCATCTTGTTTGGCATCAAACTAATTTCTCAAATCAACACTTTTCTGCGTTCCTTCTCTTAGCCTTTCACGTACTACCTCTTGTACATTGTATATGTGTCAAAACTTACAGGAGGTCTTAATCGTGTGGTGTAGCTCTCTAATGACTTGCCAGAAACTGCATGAATAGGTGTCAACATGTAAACAAATGACACTCTACGAACCCTCAGGTGTAATGTTGTGTCCTCGCATACTTTCAGAAGCTCTGTATCGTGACAGTGTGAGACCACGAGAGGAAGCTCTAGTCTAGTGGAACTACCGTCTCTAAAATCGTGTTTTTGGTGCGTTTGTACATCCGGTTTCTCCTCGTGTTTGTTTCTTCCTTTCCAGCTGCAGTCCACACTACGTAGCATTTTAAAGTGTTAAAATAATTATATTAACTTGTTGTGCAAGTACATAACGTGTCACTCGCACAGGGCAACATATTTAAATATGAGTCTTTGCCAGAATCTTCTAGATATATCTTTGAAGAAACATTAGCTTAATGTCTAGAGATGAATAGGAAGGAACATTTAAACAAATGGTTAGCGGCCGCAAAGATCCTTGATCGTACCTTTTTCGTCGGGAGTCTGCAAATACGTCCACATTGTGGTTTATTTTTGTTGCAATATTTTTTGTAGTTGCCAGAACTTTCCGGTCTGATGTTCACACTGTGCAAAACTCCTCTTTCTCTTCTTCACGGCTACATGTAGGAGATGTTTTGTGATGTGTAGGCTTGGACAAGCAAAGCAAATGATGCACCTCTCAGAGCCTTTATACTTATAATGAGAGTTGTCTGTTTTTGTCTCAAACTTAAAGCTTGCTTTTTTTTTTGAAAGAATAACAAATCAAATTTACAAACTGCATCAAACTCAACTCCAATGAATGTTTTTTTTCTTAATTATAATAAATGTTCTCTTTCCGTCTTGCTCTCTGTCTTCCAGTGAGTCGAGTATTTGCCAGGCTCGGGCCACTGTGATGATCTATGACGATGGCAATAAGAAGTGGCTGCCGGCGGGCGCTGGACCCCAGTCCTTCAGCAGAGTCCAGATCTATCACAACCCTTCCACCAATGCCTTCAGGATAGTGGGACGCAAGATGCAGACGGACCAGCAGGTATATACTAGCTTTTGGGCCTGACGAACTTTGTAGGTTTCGGGCGTGTGTTTGTGGCCTTGCCTCGGGGTGTATGAGTGTCTGAGTGTATGTAGTTTTGCGTGTGTGTAGCTCATTCATTGGTTTGTCATGTGGCTCGTGGGGGCCTGTGGTCTCCTGTAAATACGTAAGCGTGTATGAGTAAGCAAGCAGATGTGTGTGACTGTCTATTTTTGAATGTTCCCATTCATTCCCATTATCACCAGCTATCTGATACCCTACATTGGAGCTAGTTGACTACGTAGATTTTTTTTTTATCAGCAATACCTAAGAAGGCGTTATTTTCAGTCGATATTTAATATATATTTTAGGGCATCCATTTTTGTCAATAATGTATAATGGCTTGGACTGTGTGCCAGTTAGACATGTAGTGCTCCAGTTTTACTAATAACTGGTGGCCGACACCAGAGTTCACAGTTTGACTGTTTCAGCAGAGACAAAGATGCATCAGCCCTCGTTTGACCGTAATGGAAGGAGAGTGAGAGAGGCGAAGGCGCGCTGGATTTATTGCTGAAATCTCTCAACTTGACAGGACACTTTTGTTCCCTTTGTTTATCTTGTCAATAGCGATAGTTACTGTCTGTGTTTTGGTGCTTTGGGAATGAGAGAACATGCAATGAACAATTCTTCAACTGCTTGAGAGGAAGCTGGAAAACGATACCAAACCTGCAGATTAGCTTCATGTTTTGATTAAATCATCACAGCAAGATGTACTCAAAGGGTTTTTATCTGTAACTTTGTGGTACTTTGCAGCTGTTTAACCAAAACCTGGTTTCATACAACTCTATTAATAGACCCAGTTTACAAAACGTGTGTTCTAACTCTATGATGGTACCAGTCTGTGTAAAACTAATGGCATTTATTAGGAATGGTTAGACTGTTCTTATAAAGCTATTAAGACGTATGTCCTATATTTTCAGGAGCCCGACAATGTTAAGATAATATTCTTAGATGTATATGCCCAGCCTCACAACACGGCCTTGAATTAGCCATGATCTAAGCATGCACACGTCATATGTTTTCTTTTTTTTTTTGTTTATAATTAATGCTTACCCTGGCAGGGAATACACATCCATACACTCAAACCTAAAGCTGAATATTTGTGGAACATGTCGCGTTAACTTTCGGCCGGACGTTGACATAGTGAGAAGAGAGACCGTCCTTTAAACCTGACAATACACAGGCCTGTTGCAAAAGGAGAACAAAGAATGTTTCCTTGTTGTTATCACCACATTATGACTCATCAGATATCGCCAGATAAAGGTGGGCAGATTCCAAGTTAAAACGCTGGGTAAACTCAGTTTGGGTGGGTGTATTCTTGACTACGCCCCTGATCTCCCTGCTGCCTCAGTGTCTCTCTCCTTCTTTAAACATTCAGGGCTCCAAAGTGTTCCCCAGATACAGGTCTTAAAGTGGATTATGTTTCCTGAGGTAGTTAGCCTGTTCAACCATTTCCTCTGACAATTTAGGAAGAAGCCTGACACTCAATAAGGACTCTATTGTGTCTAATGCAGACATGCAATTTAGGATGTTATTGGATGAGAACACAAAGAAGCTAATGAGAGAGGATAAAGTGTGGCAGCGTTTTCTCTCTACATTCACGTTTCCTCCTGTTCTTTTCCTCTGGTTATCTGCATGTTGAGTAACTTTTGTTTTTGTTTTTATGCTTATCTTTTCAATTCGTTTTATGCTTTCCGGCCTGATTTTGTGATTAAACTGAATTGAAAGTGGAACTGTGCCATGAAGGTTTTTCTACAGGCATTCAAGTGTTTCTGGCCACATCTGTCCCTCCTGCCTTTCTTGCCTTTTGAGAGGATTGTGGCGACTTTAGGACTGTCTGCAGTGGCAGCTGAACTTGCTACCCTCTCTTTTCAGTGCATGTTGCCCGCTATGATATTCTCCCTGACAGGGTCTCCTCTCCTCCTCTCTGCTCTGTGGAATCCAGTGGCTGTTAAACAAATAGTGAAATGGCTTGTCAGCACATTCAAGCAACGCTCAAACCCAGAACATTTTTCCTCCCTCCTGGTTCATAGGCTTCACGCCACCTGCTGGGTGGAATATACACCAGCATAATCCAACAAAAATAAAGCAGACACTATCATTTTAAGCATAAGAAGGGATGTGGCTTTGTTGTTTTTAAAAAAAAAAAAACAGTTTTTCCAGTTTTCTAGTGAGGATTACAGCTCCAACAAACTACCGTTTGTTTGAATATGGACAGAAATCCACAAAGTACTTATTTGGCTCACTGTTGCGAGCAAAAGGATCCTTGTATTGATCATCTTTCCTCTTCCCTCCCCAGGTGGTTATTAACTGTCCAATAGTGAGAGGTCTCAAGTATAACCAGGCCACACCTAATTTCCACCAGTGGCGGGATGCCCGGCAGGTGTGGGGGCTCAACTTTGGCAGCAAAGAGGATGCTACTCTATTTGCCAGTGGCATGTCTCACGCTCTGGAGGTGCTCAACTCCCTGGCAGACGCAGGTAAACGAGCTCTTGCTAGAGTCCCAGTTCTGTCAGCCTCCGTAGCTACTTGATATTTGATCATGTCCTCAAATCAAGACCTCATTGAAATTCTCTTGTTTTCAAAATGTTAGGAAACAAAGAACAGCATTTTAATGTTGTTGGGATTACTGACAAACTGGTGTGAACAAATTAATTGTTTGTGGCAACTTCAAATCCATGAAATGGCAAATAAAACACTACTGGGATTGGGAAAGTATTATATTTTGTCATTATACTGTCAAAACAGTTTGATCAAGACAAATAGACATAAATGTCCATAAAACCTTTTATTTTGCCAGAATCCATGTCTCTGCTATAGTTTTATTTTAAAAGATTCTGCAGGATTTATAAAATTCAATTGCACAATTCTTATTTGTGTGCAAAAATGTGATTAGAACTGATATAATCCCCCCATAGTATATCCGTTTCTTTGTTTCTGTTTGTTTACACCAGCTGGTTATTTAGATCAAGGCAGATCCTTTGCATATCTTGTGCTGTTGAACCACGAACAAAATAGGACAAAAAATGCTGCACAGTGAGAGCTCTGGTACATTGTGGCAAACCTAGTGCAGTTAAAGACCATAAAATGCCTTTTTTGGTCCGTCTGTCACATCTGGCTGTCTTCATGGTCCTCAGACTTTGCACACTCAACTCTATGGGTAGAAAAAGGTGTGTACACCAATAAAAGCACATACACAGCTGGATACAATTCAGAGAGTGTCGTAAAACACAAATCACAAATGGTTCAAGAGTGTTTTAAAACCATTCACAGCAATGTCTTCCCATGTTCCGTAATATTTTTCATTTATATTAAGAATGTGTTCTGTATTTTGGCAGGCTATGCAACACTCCCCCGTCCAGTGTCAAACGGACCTACTCCAGAAGAGCTTGAGCAGCGAAGGTACCTCCAGGCTTCCTCTTGATGATACCCACCTTTTTATTTTACTGTGCTAAATGTAATAAACCACTGGCCACAATTTGAATAGGAATCCTCTTTCAAGGCCTGGTTCAACAGAATAAATGTAATGTATCCAGCTTATAACCCTGACACATATTTCCAGGCTGCTTCTGGGTCTGCAGGCTGGATTGAGCACGAGAGAGAAGCAACGTCAGTAGTTGTTTAAAAAGTAGATTTATTTTCCCATGTAGACAAGTCGGCTGCTCTGTGAGGCCATGTGAAGTTTATGCTTGCAACTGAAGCAAACTACCCTCTGGGTTTAGTTGCATAACAATCAATAGCAAGTCAAGCTGTCTTGGCTTTGCAGTAGTCCTGTTGGCACGGGTGTGCACACACCCATATGTAGAGGATTTGATGGCATTAGCCTGACAGTGCTAAACCCTCCGTCAGCCCCTTTAGGTTAAAGGTTAAAAAGACAGCCAGACAGACACCTCACATCAACCCCACCTTCTACCCACCTATCTATCTGTTTCTCCCACAAGACTTCTTGCGGTGATACCGTGCACGCCTCGGCACTAACGTTTTAATCTCATTTAGACTAAAAGGTTTTATATTGCACAGTAGGGGAGGCTTTGTGATTGGCTACAGGGATTGTCTGTCAAGTTTCTAGCTGCCCAGTGTCTTACGACCTACTGTAGCTTAGGGAGCCTTTTAAAAACCTTTAAAAACCTTTAAAATCCAGTATGGATACAGGTGTTGATGGATTTGCATCAATGCTTTTAGGTTTGATGAAAATAGATTCACAATATTCACCAGTATGAAATGGTTGTAGAAATCAGAAAAAACATTTATGGACGCCATCTCCCTTCCCCCTTCCCTGGGCACTCTGCCTAAGTGGATCAGCTGTGCTGTAAATCACAGCGACTCTCTCTTTTGTGTGTATGATTGTGTGCTTCTGTGTGGAACTGTGAATTTTTGAGTGGTTGTACATTGTATGTGTGCTGCTCTGTATACAGCTGTTGTGAGTGGCAGATGTGGTGAGGCAGAGGCGAGGGAGCAGTAGTGAACGGAGGCAGCGAATTAGGCCACTCTGTCCAGCTGTGGACCTTTCAGTGGCTAATCAGAAGCTATGAAATCCACTCATTCTTTTCCCAAAGCCTGTATATTGAATACAAATCCTGATTATAGCTCTCAACAGTGCCAAATACTAGAATTAGACAGAGTTGTTCGAAAACAATGGATGTTGCATAAATAATAAATCTGCAAGAATCCACAAAAACATCAAATTTTTTATCACTTTTAGAATGAAAAATAAAAGTTATCCAAAAGAAGATAAATAATATTGAAATCAACCGCTACTCAGTCGCTACTGCAAACATTTTAGGTGAAAATCTGCTGTGGAAGGATCTCATTGAGTCTGTGGGGAAACATAAACATGAATTATTTTGGTGTCATTAGAAAAGTTTGTCCACTGGTATATCAATCATGTCTTCTAACTATATTATAGTTTAATGTATCATATGTAACATGTTTTGAGCCAGTGCAAACATCTTCCCTTCATAGAATTATTTTAATCTAAAATACATTTTTAAGATTAGGCAAATGTGTCAAATAGCCATGAAGCACTGGCCCCTGTTCAAGGAATTAAACCTGTTAATAATTTCCAACATTATTATCTATCAAGCATGTATCTTTATGTATAAAAGTGTGTTTCAAAAGTCCAGTTTACCCAATGTATTTCACTACTTCTGATGTCCATTCATATTAAAACAGACATGCAAAACATATTCCTCTCCCCTATTGTTGCATAACTCTTGGACAATATGAAAAAAAATACAGAGGACCTTCACTTTGGATTATCTGTCCATCACTGTCAGTACTTATGTTTTAATATGAAAAACACCTGTGCCATAGTTAATGTGCAAACACAAAACATGTTCTCTGTTTGTGTTAACATTTGTTTTATTTATTATTATTATTACTCCTAACCTGTTTTTTCTTTTTCTTTTTTTATCTCATGTCAAGAATAAAACCATCCATAGCATTAGGACAAATTGTTAACCTGTCTAATCATAACACCCACATTAAATATAAGAACTTTCTGCTTCATTCATCTGTCCTGTTCATCCAGTGGTTTATTTTGAGCATGTTTACATATGTTTGTCGCTGACAGATGTTCGTTTGTTCGTAGGTTGGAGCAGCAGAGGCTAGAACAGCAGGATCGGGAGCGACAGGAGAGAGAAAGACAGGAGCGGGAGCGTCAGGAAAGAGAGAGACTGGAGAGAGAAAGACAAGCTGCTGCAGGTCAGGAAACACCTGGGCTGGTCAACATAACTGCACCTAACTCCTGCAATACACTTCAGTCGTAGTTCCTCATATTTCACTGAGTGAACACAGGGATCACCATTCCTTAATTCACACAGGCCATCTTTGGGCGTCCAAGCTGTAAATCGTCCATCTTACGTTATGATTTAGAACAACTATTGTGGATTGTACGCCCACGATTTCAACACCATTTCTCTCTGGGACCGTTCCTTACATGACATGATGCTAAATAGTTTGGGAGTGGTGACTGATGGACCCTCTCTGTTTTTTGTTTTTTTTTAGTCCCTATTCCTCCAGCTCCACCCATGGCCACCGGAGGTCCGCCTCCTCCACCGGCCCCGCCTCCACCCCCTGGCCCTCCTCCGCCTGCTGGCTTCCCCCCCCCTGCTTCTGGCATCCCTCCTCCGCCGGGACCACCTCCCGCAGGTCCTCCTTCCGCAGGTCCTCCTCCGGCCCCACCCCTACCTGGTCTAGGAGGAGGCGGAGGAGGAGGAGGCGGAGGAGGAGGAGGAGGAGGCAGCAGTGATGGTGGAGGTGGTGGTGGACTTGGAGGAGCAGGGGGCTTGGCGGCTGCCCTAGCAGGAGCTAAACTCCGCAAAGTATCCAAGGTGAGTACATAACACAACTGTTTGATTTTGACAGTCCTGGAACCTTGTAGCTGCGTTTTGAAGGCTTGGTAAACTGCACTATAGTTGAATCCATTAATTGCTTCTCTATTAATGTAAATGGCATTCTGCTGCTGTATGGATCAAATCTGAGAGTTGTTCTTGCTTGCATAGCTGTGATGGCTGCATCCATCAGTGGTTGAGTCATCATGCCTACACAGTGTCTGCTGAACTCTTCTGTATCTTTTTTGCTATTTGCTGCCCTCAGCAGGAGGACGGAGCCCCTGCAGCTCCAATAGGCAGAGCTGACTCCAGCCGCAGCAGCAACTCCTCTATTGGAGGAGGAGGAGGAGGTGGAGGAGGAGGAGGCGGTGGTTTGATGGGTGAAATGAGTGCCATCTTGGCACGAAGGTGGGTGACATCACAAGTTTGAAGTAAGATAAAATAAACAATAACCACAGTCAGTTAAACAATTAGACTTACGTTATTCCAGGTTTTATATAAAGTAGTTTCTTTCTTCATTTCTGCTATTTCTGCTTTGACTAATAATCATATTGAAAATGCTATATATAGCTCTTCAAAAATTCCTAGTCTATTGAAGTGTACATGTTACAACTTAAAAATGATTGCTCTCCACATCAGGAGAAAAGCTGCGGACACTGGAGAGAAGCCACCTGTGAAGCCACAAGATAATGTAAGAGTCTTCTTTTTGTCACATTAGTTTTCAACGCTGCGAAGAACACGAAACAAATGTGTTTTTATATGTGGCCCGACTGTAAAGGTGATGGATAAATATAAAAAAGAAGGTGATGACTCAGTATTAACATATGGTTTTGGTCTTTTCTATACAGGATGACTCAGAGCCTCAAGGTCAAAGCGGTGAGAACTGAACATTTTTATCTGTTGCAGACCGCCTACGATCATTCTGATGTTAATTTTACATAACATACAAACTGAATGCCGACAACTCATGTTTTTATACATTTTCCTTCTCAGACACCCTGAGAAGACCTTGGGAGAAATCGACTATGACCAGGTAATCAAGGATTTAGTTATTTCCATGCTGCCATCGTCAGTAAATCTGTCCCCCCCCCAAGCTGTTTGCTGTCTCATGTTTGAACTCACCCTAACAATAGTTCTCCATCCGTCTGAGTGTGGACACGTGTGTCTTTGTTTGCCGAAGGACAAGCTTTTGTGTGTGTGAATGTCTTCCACTTCAATTCTAAGAGGAGGGTGTGTGTGTGTGTGTGTGTCTCACTAACAGGAATAACTCCATCCCCAAGAGCATGGACTCCACCCCCTCATTGTCCCAAGGTTCCAGGTATACATGCTGCCCCGTTCACTCATGACCTTAGTTCCCCTTGCTTTTCTTTTCAGGTTAGCTCAGCACCACTGCAACCTACGCTCTGGTGTAGCATATTATACACCATCTACTGGATCAGAGAATGGCATGCACCCAAGGGACTTGCAGGTGTACCAGCTGAACCGCTGAAAACTGAATAATAAGCTAGAAACCTGACTGTGATTTAATGCTTAATGCTCTTTTTTTTTTTTTATACCTGTCACTTCTGAGCGCTTGGGTCGATGCTGTCCTCTTGTGGTGAACTTTATATCTGTGGCATTCATTTCTGAATTATTGGCATCCTCAGGGTTTATCAATTCAGAAATGTAATGATCTTAGATGTGTTAACCCTCATTTCATCTTTTGGGTGCGAGGACATTTCTGCAAATTTCTACTCACTGTTCCCTCATCCCTCTGGTACTGCTGGTGATGTGCTCAATTGACAGTTGGCCTGTCAATGCAATACCGTGGACCTTCTTGGCTTTTTTTTCCCCTCTGAAACACAAACCTAAATATTTGTCTGTATTTGTCTATTTCTTGTCTTCTCACAGGCCGAAGCCTGCAGGCAACAACGCTAACGATGCAGGTGGAATGGACGACTCGGATTTAGAGAAAATGAAACAGGTGAATTTCTAGCAACATGAATTTTGAATCAAAACAGCTGAGCCTGAATGAATGAGATTTTTTGACCTTACAGTCGCTTTTCTCCAGTAAGCTGACTTCATATCAGTCACGCTGCCGCAACACAAACGCACTAAAAGGAAGTTGAGACCGATAAGAGGAACAATCTAATTTCAGACCTACTTTATGAATACATAGATTTACAGTAACCAGGTTACTACAGTGCATGTAAATGCGTTCTCCGATAACTTGCATAACCTGGTTTCTCTGAGTAATCTTGTTACTAGTATTACTGTGCAAAGACTGACAGTCTGTTTGTCATTCAATAATCTGCAGGAGATCTTGGAGGAGGTGCGTAAAGAATTACAAAAAGTCAAGGAGGAAATTATTGGAGGTGAGATTTCTTTTGTACTCTCAAAGAAAATTCAAAACATTTAGATTTAGCTTCAATGTACAGTATTTTGGGTACTAAATGCTTGTTTCTCCTCTCCCCTCTCACAGCCTTTATTCAGGAGCTGCAAAAGAGAAGCACATAGTTCTACTGAGTGTCAGGTGTAACGGAGGGATGTGATAGATGGAGGTGGTTGGGGACCGTTGGGACCTCTCCTCCACTGCGTCCTCCCATGTAGCCCAGGGATTTCTCTTTTTCCTCCTACACATTTTCTCTATTCTCTCTTACACAAACACATGTGAGCATACTTGCTTATGTGTACATCATACATATTCACTTCATGTAAATGGTAACCCAGGGAACTTCCTCACGTCGCCATCCGGCGCTTTTGAAGATCCATCACTAATATTGCGGCAGTGATCCCATCTATCCCATCTCTCCCCTGTTCATTCATCCCGTCCCCTTGTGTCCTCTGTGTTCTGTTCATCTGAACAAATTCAGAGCACATAGCTACAGCCACGGTTGCTCTTCCAATTCGTCATCATGTACACTCATCATAACCCTCTTTTCTGCAGAAATCCTGCTACTTGTGTCTTCTTCCTTCTGCTATCAGATGCACTATTTACTGATAGAGCAGTCTTCAGTATTCAGGGACAATGTATTAGTCACATTTTTACTGTAATAGCAAGATGCTGGCATGCTGGGATCCTTATTTTCTCTTTCTCAGTTTGCAAACAATTGTTCAACCTCAAACACTGCTACATGTAGTTCGGTTCAGACATCTGCTATTAGGTTTTTGTCTCTAATGGTGGTTGGAGGTGGAAAAACAACAAAAATCAAGGATGGATCAGAGACCCCAACTCCCTGACTACTGCAGTTTCTCTCCGTAAAGTGGACTTCCAGCTCCCAGCAATGGCTAAGAACTAAAACAGCACAACACAAGCCTTCACTGCTGCAAGATAGAGAATATAGAGGAAGAGGAGACAAGCAAAGGGAATCTGATGGACAACCTGAGTGCTGTGAAAGAGGAGTGTGTTGTAGTTTTATGATGTGTGAGAAACTTATTCTCTTTGCATTGCACTTGTTCCAGAGGAAGTGTGTCTGTGTGCCACACTGCCTTGACAGACTATTCCCTCTCACTCAAAATGAGATATTTGTTGGCCAGTGCAGTGGTCCTACACTGTGCTTACGCTAGTTATTTTTCTTCCATTCTAGCTATGTTTTCTAACTTTGAAACATGAAAAATGGCCATGATGAGGTCAATTAATTTGGCCATGACCAACTGCCTTGAGAATAAATATATAAATATATATATATATAAGGAAAAATATATATTTGTTTTGAGGGAAAATGTTAGCAAAAATAAAATGGTGTTTCTATTTTAATTGAAATGACTGGTGAATGGGGATTTTGTTTTCCTTCTTTTTTTTTTTTTCAATGATTGTTTTCTTATGAAATGTTATTTTGGGTTTACTGTTTCTTTTTTCTAATAGAGTCTAGGCTTTTTACACTGAAATATTAAGAAAACAGCTTAGAGACACTGGATTAGAAATGCCTTTATAGTCGAATACAGCTGCTTCTTGAAATGCATTACTTTGTCTTGAGTCATCTTTTGCATCGTGTTGTAAGATTTCTTTAAATTCTAGAAAACTTTATGAACTATGCGGGCTGTATTTCACAAACTTCCTTACACTGACATCATTACAAGTGTTTAGTGGAGGCTGAGCTCTAGCTTCAAGACGATAAAGATGTGCAGAGTGAATATGTCTTCATGCTAGGTTTGACATTTAATGGCATGGTTTTCCAGGATCATTTCTCATTCTGCAACACATGGTTGCACAACAAAATGCAGTTGTAGCCTAGTCCATTTATGCTACACAAGAAAAACACAACAAAACAAAAACAGTATTTCTTTTATTTGCATTTAATAATGTGGTTTTACTAACTTTGAAAGTATGCTTGTTTGTGTTTTCCAAACTAATATTTTCTCATAAGGGTTTAACAAATATGGTGCTATGAATTTAAAAATGTTTACTAATTTATTACAGAACTGACATGCATAAGAGACTATTATCCATTGAAACAACAAGATGCAGAACAAGGTACAAACATTTGATGCAATAACTAGGCCTGCAATTAATGAATATTTTAAATATCGATTCATCTGCCGATTATTTTCTAGCTTAATCGATAAATCGTTCGGTCTACAAAATGTCCAAAAATAGTAAATAAATGTCTATCCCAGTTTCTCAAAGTCCAAGGTGATGCCTTTAAATAGCATGTTTTGTCAGTACAAAACCCAAAACTATTCAGGTTAATACAGTATGATACAAAATTATTTTTATTTTTTTAATTTTAACGATTAATTGATTATCAAAATATTTGCAGACTATTTTTCTGTCGATCGACTAATCGTCGTAGCTCTAGCAATAACAAACGTGTAGAGCAATAAGAGAAAAATAAATGTATTTATATAAATATCATTACAGGTAGTAAAAATAAATGTAAACAAATGTAAAGTGACCAAGTTGGACATTTTAATGGCACTGTTTGAGCGTTTGTTTGTCTGTAATTTCTAAACTAATATTTTCTCTGAAAGGTTAATGTTAGTTAGACTAAAGCTTTCACAATATGCTGTCATTGATATTTTTGAAATGTATTGTACTTAATTGTGACGGAACTGACGCACATGAGAGATTTGTCAGTTATTTTTTTTTATGCAGAATAGATTATAATCTGTGATACTGCTTTAACAAGTAGAAACACACATAGATTGTATTATTTTTCTTAAATTGAAAAAAATGATGGTACCCATCCATCCTTAACTCAGGACCAGTCAGGGACCAGTGTCCTTCCAGAGCTCCCTGATGCTTCCGGACTGGGAAGGCTCTTTCCGCCGCCATTGCGGATTTTGGACAGAAGATCAGCCGTAGCCACTGCTATCCATCGATGCAGTGCAGAAAGCACACACAGAAGGGGGACATATTTAACATTTTTACCAATACCAGATTTCGGAAACACGATTAACAACACCGCGTATTACCTTTTATCGTGTTTTTTTCTTTTCACTGACTGGCTCCGACCTACACGTACAGTGAGGAGGTCGTAGCTAGCGCGGTGCTATACTGCCTAGCTAGCTAGCTGTACGGCTAGGATTTCAGGACTCCGGAGAAGCTCAAGGAAACCACCACCATGGCTCAAATCCTACCTATCCGCTTCCAGGAGCACCTGCAGGTATGTGAGCACACCTGGTAGCCATGTATGCACATTGAACAAACATTCTTATTATTTGTTGATTTTTTCACCCGCTTAAAAGTCGTTTGACAGCTTGCTAGCTAAGCTAACGTCAATACCCGCAGCAAATGAATGACCTCCCCTCCCCCGTTTACTCAGAAGCTAAGCTAACACCTAGCATCTCTCATTCATTGCACTGATGCTGTTGCCTAGTCGACTCAACGCTAGCCGACGTTAGCTGTCAACGACGACCAGGGGGAGAATAGTTAACATTAAACACATTTCCATGACCTTCAGTGGCCGGTTCTTGCGTTATTGACCTATGCATGGCTTCATTTAGGTTAGCAAATGTCTACATTAGCGAGCGTTAGCTAACCGTTACAGTTTGTGTCGTGAGAGATGTTGGAACCACGTCATCTAATCGTAGCGGTGTATTCAGTCTGCTACGATACTAATCTGCTTTGATGTGGCTGTAATGTTAGTTCATCACATGGACCCTGTGATGTTGATGTAGTAAAGCTAACTAATAGCTGTGGTCAGCTGCAGTAGAGCGTATGTCATTATACAGTAAGGTTGTGTCACGACAGGCCATTTTAACAGCTGAGGGAGGTTATTCTGTAGAGGTTTCTACCTGTGAAATGTAACCTCCACTTCCTCCTGTCGGAGGTGAACCAGGTCCACGGTCCTTCCTATTATTATGTCTATAATCACAAAAAAATGTTCTCTCTCTCTCATGCATATACATTATAAATTCACAAAACACCTGGAACCGGTTCAGGTTACTTTATTTGTACTATTGGGTAGATTTGGTTTGCTGTAGAAGTGGCATCCATCTTGACACACATTTAATCAACAACACAGACATTAAACAGACATGATTAAAGTACTCATGGTTGCATTAATCGCTAAACCACTTAAATATAAATAAATAAGCGTTGTATCTATAGCATCTGTGCAATGTTGCTTTGTGATGGCTCCTGGAACAATGCTGTTTCCCCCCTGCTTTGTTAGACACCTTGGGACTATGCTACATTTGTTGTAGTACTTTTATAGTGTCGTCATATTTTTGTTATTTTGTTCTATTCTGTATTCATTTTTTTGACCTTGTATTTCCCCGTATTTTTATATCCTCTTGTTTATTGTATGCACCAAGGCAAATTCCATCTTAGTGAAAACCTACTAGGCAATAAACGTTATTCTGATTGTAAACCTCCACCCAGAAGGAAGAAGCACTGAATTTCACTGTGCAAAAGGTGGGAATCGTCATTTAAAATGTAGCCGGTTATGAACTGTACAGGGAGGGACCCTGAGTTAAGCTGTGACTCACCAATCAGCAGAGTAGGCAATTTAACAATTTGATTCAGAGAGTTTCTGTTCTTTCAAGAACGGTTTTCAAACCATGACGCCAAAGAGAAGGAGATAAAAATCGATTCGATAAAATCACAATAGAATAAGGTCGTCATGGTTTTGTCAATGTAGAAATAGCACAGTTTCCTCAAATAAAAATAATGCTGTTTTTTCCACAGCCTCACAGTTCAGGTTTGATGTTTTTAAGAGTCTTTGTCAGTCAAAGTTATCCTCAGCTGGTACATCTCCAGCTTCTGACTGTATGGGATTATTAGATGTGCCAAGTGTTCTCACTAAAACCTTTAAAATCAAGTGGAACCACACACAAGAGACAGTTTTCATACTGTGATGACCATGCACCTTGGATGACCTTTAGCCATGGGGAAATATATTCTCACTTTCCAGTTTTATTATATTGATATTTTTATCATTTTTATATAGAGAGAGTTGTTTCTGTTATGTAGCCTACCCTCACTGATTATAGATGGGGCGGACAAAATAATAAGAACACCCGTCAATGTATCGCAATACAATGAATACTTTTAGCTAGGTATACCTAATAGCCTGGGAACTGAGTCTGTTACATAGACCACAACAAGGGTGATTTACCCTTGAAGGATGGCACTGTACAACTATAACTGTAGTTCATAATAGTTAAATCAGCAGAGCCCCCATGTATCTCAAAGACCAACATTGTAGAGTTGAGAGAACTTAACCAGACTTAAAATAATAATAAAAATATATTTCAAGCGCCTTTCACGCAACCCGAGGACACTTTACATACAGAAAACCGGACTAGAGATAGTCTTTTTGACATGTGCTTGGTGGGGTTTAATACCAACATAACTACTTGTTCCTTTAGGTTTGTTGTGCCAGGAGTTTGCAGAAGTTGCCTTTGCATATTTGAAATAAAAAACAAAAGTAACTTAGGTAGTAAATTATGTCTTATGGGACACTTAAAAGTGTAAGCTCATCATCCTAGTTATAATTACATAATTTGTATTTTTTAGTTTCTTCTTTTAAAGTGTGACTTGAAATTATTTTATAGATAATGATGCCTTAAGTGTTGGTAATACGTTGTCCCCTCGTCACTTGGACTACTACATATTTGCTATCTTTACATAAAGGACCATAATGTCAATATGTATTGTACTTTGTTGTATCATCCCTGATAATATTTGCAGTAAACTGTGTTGGCAATGGGCTGCTACTGAAACAAATCATGTGTTCATATCTCAGCTCCAGAACCTGGGAATCAACCCAGCCAACATTGGATTCAGCACTCTAACCATGGAGTCTGACAAGTTCATCTGTATAAGAGAGAAGGTGGGTGAGCAGGCCCAGGTTGTCATCATCGATTTGGCCGACCCCAACAATCCCATCCGTAGGCCCATCTCTGCGGACAGCGCCATCATGAACCCTGCCAGCAAAGTTATTGCCCTTAAAGGTAAGCTCCAGCTGAAATGCATATCTAGCGCTGTTAGCACATAGCTTTATGTGCCACCTATAAAGGAGTGCGCTAGGTTTCTGGAAGCACATAGACTAAAAAGTAAGCAGTTAAAGTTTTGGCCGTTCACATACCTTGCTATGGTGCTTTTCTAATACATTGGGTCACATGTGTAAATTTTGTTTGTGTTGTCAGTCAGTTATGTAGCTGTCACAGTCTGCTTTTCATTTTGATGTTCATACGTAGACCACCCCATTTCTGTTTGTCAGGTTGAGTAACTAAAATATAGTGTAACATTTAAATGTACAACAAGACATTAATATTTCAGGAAAGGTAGCTGTAGTACTGGTGATAGTAAAATGTCATGCTGTCATGAATGCTTTGTCTATTTTGCTTGTTTTTGCTCTTTTTTCATTTCCTACTGCTTTCTTATGTTTGCAGACGGTGAGTTGAATTTTACATATCATGAGTTGTCAAAGTGTAATCCTGTTTGCACTGTCTTGAAATGTTTGCATAGTTGGTCATTTTAACGAATGCTTGGATTTACAATAACAACACAAGCAAGCATAGCAAAACTAACAGGGCAGTTTAAAGGACTGTACCTTTTGTGTGTGTGTGTGTATGTGTGTGTTTTTGTCCCATTTGCTGTACATATATTTTATGTTACAGCTGACCATTTTCTGAAACATAGTTGAAATAATATACTGACTTGGAGGTGAAAACCTCCCTGAAATTGACTCACAAATTGCAAATCTGAAGGCAAACATAGGCAGTGCGAAAAGCATGTAAAGGTAGAAATCTGGCTGCCATTTTCTATAATACATTTTTTTTTAAAAGAATTATTCAATAATACAGTTACTGTGTCACTTTTAAATCTAAAGGCACCCACATAACAGAGTGTACATCTCTGCCAGAAAATTGTCTTTGAAGAAAAAATCTTATACGACTTTAATAAAAAAAAATCAATGACTAACAAACGCACGTTGGCATTAATGGAAAATCAGATGAATATTCAGAAATGTTACAAAGTATTATGTGATTTGGAAAATGGTTGGTAGTAATGTATAGTACGTATGTATGTAGTAAAAGGGCTAAAACATGCAGAAAAAATGATATGGTCATTTAAACAACGGGAAAATCAAGCAAGCAGAGACATTTAGATTAGTCATGAATAAATAGTAGGTCAGTATGTTGGTTGTCTTATTGACGTGTTCCTATGAAGTTGGCCTTATTTAATGTGCTTTATGTGCAAAGGCAACACTTGTTGTTCTTATTAGAATTGTGTTCCACTAGCCTGTGATGTTATAATCATATATATATTCTTTATATATATATATATATATATATATTTCCTGAAAAAAGCTTGGATGTCAAAATACTTAATTTTCATGAAAAAAGCTTGGATATTAAAAAATAATAATTTTCATGGAAATTTAAAAAATCTTAAAAACCTAATTGTTCTTGAAAAAAGCTTGGATGTGAAAAAAATTAAATTTTCATGGAGAAAAATGTATTAAAAAAACAACTTTTTTGAGCTTGGATGTGAAAAAAAAATATTTTCTTGAAAAAAGCTTGGATG
The DNA here is from genome assembly GCA_943590825.1 of Bovichtus diacanthus. Taxonomy (NCBI): domain Eukaryota; kingdom Metazoa; phylum Chordata; class Actinopteri; order Perciformes; family Bovichtidae; genus Bovichtus; species Bovichtus diacanthus. Next base: position 3,067,653 of record CALSBV010010348.1, on the reverse strand, counting down.
TGGAAAACTTAGATTATTTTTTTTTAATTTATTTATTTATTTTTAAACTTAATTTTCTTGAAAAAAGTTTGAATGTGGAAAAAATACAAAAAATGTTCATGAAAAAAGCTTAGATGTGAAAAAAACCTTAATTTTCATGAAAAAAGCTTGGATGAGAAAAAATTATGAAAAATGCTTGTATGTGAAAATAATACAAAACATTTTAATGAAAAAAGCTTGGATGTGAAAAAAACCTAATTTTTCATAAGTAAGTTATGCTTACTTGCTATGCTCTGTTCGCTCGGACATAAATGTAGTCTAGGTTTCATATGTGTAAAATCTATCAGCATTTACCGTTTAGATCACATATGAATGAAATACTTGTAGAATCCGTAGTTGTATTTGTATTGTTGATTTAATGTGTGAATGAGCGATGTAGAGGAGGTCACATAAAGCTCAATATTAGCCTGTAATTTGTAATATACTGTTGGAGTGGTAAGCAGGCCTGTTGTTTTTGGATATTTGGGTAGTTAGGTGGTCCGTGAGTGTTTTTTTTTTTTTTTTTTTTTTTATTGGTTAAGTGGTCCTTGGTCTGAAAAAGTTTGAGAACCCCTGCTCTAGACTAATCGCAATTTTCACTTCACTACTTGTCACTGTATTTTCCGTAGGCAGTTAATTTTTCCATCTACTATACACGCAGTATTACCAAAGCATTTGTTCAGAAATGTCACTGTACTCATTGTCACTCATATGCTGTATTAACAGTTAATTATGGGGTTTTGTTTGGTTAAGGCTTGCTTGGGCCTGATTTATTCTAAAATATACGTCTTGGCCACAAATAATTGCTGTTTTTCCTCCAATGAGACTAGAAAAAATATAGTATGGGTGTGAGTGCATCCTCTCCCATTCCATCTGTTTGTGTGCTTTGTGGTCGTCTTTTGTTAATCTGCATTCAGACCCAACCCAAATTCCCACATCCCTCGTTTCAGGATAAAATTTCCATGCGATTCCCTTCAGAGCTATAACAACATGCTTGGAGTTTAATTTCTCTAGTAGGTGGTGGGGGTGGAGGGCTGGACACAGGCCATAAAGCTAAATTTTAACTTTCACTGGGCACCATGTTTTTCTGCAGACGTTGGTTCCTAATTGATCTGGTTTTGGTTGAAAAGATCAGCAGAGAATTGGACAATGTACCAAAACAACATGGAGGCCATTGGTGAACCATTGTTCCATTTGAGGAGCACAGAAAGGGTAGTAGTAATAGTAATAGAGGAAGTAGTAATATCTTCAAGCGAGCATCCAGACCTAAAATAGCACTGTGTTATTGATGCAGGTGTCTTTTTACATGAAATTGGTCCATTTTGAGTAATAGACTCACGAGTTTAAAGGCTAATTGAAAACCACTGCAAAACATTTCATATCCTATGAGACAGGATTTTATTTAATTTTGGAAAATAACAATCATTTTAGTATCCATTGCAATGATTACCAGGTCAACAGTAGCGATACACTGTTCACATTGCAAATGAATCGTCTCTGCACCTACGCAGATTCAGCCAAAGTATAGCCTTGTCATATGATGTTGCATCACATGACTTTGTTGATGCCCTCCCTCGCTGTGTCAACACAGTGGCCTCATTGAAATGAATGAGGGGGACTTCATTTTTTTTGATGCAGTGCTAATGTCAGTCTGAACACAGTCTCACTGTTTTTAAATTAAAAAATCAGTTTTGTAGATGAGTTTTTAGTAAACATTATCACAAAAGGTTTGCGCCTCAACTTTCATTTCATAGTTTATTGCATCAGACCGAACTGAATGCAGATCCAACAGTTGTTGCTCTTTGTTTGTTCTTGTCTCTTATTTTGACACTGGCTTTGTCTGTGGTCCTTTGGTGTAACTCAAACCAAACCCTGACTACCAACATTTCTCCAGCAATTGGAAGTTGGTATGCCTAAATCCTATGTGCACTCCCAAAGTCTGTTGTAATTTGTGTTTTTGTGTGGTAGCTTTAGTCACTAAATGATTTTGCTTCTCTTTTTTATACTGTTGTTGTTGTTGTTGTTGTTATTGTTATTATTATTATTATTATTATTATTATTAGAATGTTTTTGTGGCGTCACAGCATTCATCTGCGTCACTGTACGTTGACCGTCGCTCTGAATATTTACAGCGGCAAAGACCCTGCAGATCTTCAACATTGAGATGAAGAGCAAGATGAAGGCTCACACGATGACGGATGACGTGACCTTCTGGAAATGGATCTCACTCAACACCGTTGCCCTGGTCACAGACAATGCAGTCTACCATTGGAGCATGGAGGGTGATTCTCAGCCAATCAAAGTCTTCGACCGTCACTCTAGCCTGGCAGGCTGCCAGATCATCAACTACCGCACTGACGCCAAACAGAAGTGGTTGCTGCTCATTGGCATTTCAGCACAGGTAATCATTTTGTCAAAATATTGTTAACAAATGGACTAAATACTCAGTATCTGCAGTAATGGCACTGGAGAACAGTTGTGCAACAGTTTAACAATATAGTATGTGGTCTTATTGAACTGTTGCTCAGAGGTATCTTTGTCTCTTTCTGCCCTTTCACTTGTCAGTTTTGCTGAACGCTTGTACAGCGTTTTGTTTTCCATATACAAAACAAAGCCTTCATTCAAAATAACGATAGAGTAGAGTATTCCTCTCAGCCATCTGACTGTACCCAAGATTGTGCTTACAGTATGTGGCAGGCAATTCCAACCTTTTAACTGTAATGTATATAAAGTTTCACCTACCATAAAGTGGACCGCAAAAAATGTTTCAATGTATGGGATATAAAGATATATTTGTATTAAATATTGCAGGTTAGTTTTATGTAATGAAACAACAGAAATCGTCATAGACTTCAATCATAGTGATGGTGGTAAATAATCAATAAAAAACAAACTCCTTTGCCTAACTTGTTGGATTTCTCTCCTCTTCAGCAAAACCGTGTTGTCGGAGCCATGCAGCTGTACTCCGTGGACAGGAAGGTGTCTCAGCCCATTGAGGGGCACGCTGCTGGCTTTGCACAGTTCAAAATGGAGGGCAACACTGAAGAATCAACCCTGTTCTGCTTCGCTGTGCGTGGACAGGCAGGAGGAAAGGTAAACTGTACTAGCACTGCAAAGTCTCAGGCTAACTGCTGCAAAAAATAAAGATCAGGATTCAGGATAAACTCATTTTAAAAGTGGAAAATCAATAAGCATTTGGGAGCATGCAGAATCAAAATCAAATGTGCTGCTTTTAAAAAAAACTTTCCAGAGTCTGACTTTGTCTCCTTTTGCCTCTCATGTCTTTTTGCTTCTAGCTGCATATCATTGAAGTGGGGACTCCGCCTACTGGGAACCAGCCATTTCCAAAGAAAGCTGTGGATGTTTTCTTTCCTCCAGAAGCCCAGAATGACTTCCCTGTTGCCATGCAGGTACAAAGACTACTTACAAGTAGACATGTAGAGCCTGTACTTATTGCCTGTTTTTCTTTTAAACTAAGATTTGCCTCTGGTGGGTAACAATGCTCTCTCCACTGGTTCATCACTGCCTTTAAGATAAATATAAGGGGTATTATTAAAAAATAAGATATATTTTGCTATTGAGATGTATTCTTTAAGTGCTGTTAAAACATGAAGCTGGTCCTCACTCAGTGTTTGACCGTATTGTTGATGTGTTAATATTGCACCATTGGGAAAAAGGCCAATCTGAACCGCCACTCAGTGTGTGACATCAGACTGGGACCTGCCAATACTTAGCTTTGGGTTCAATGTCTTTCTGAATGGCATTTTGATAATAATCTTTTGGTTTCTCATTTACACGTTCTAACCTGATTTCTCTTTCTGTACATCTAGATCAGTTCCAAGCAAGATGTAGTCTTTCTCATCACCAAATATGGCTACATCCACCTGTATGACCTGGAGACTGGAACTTGTATTTACATGAACAGGATCAGCGGGGAGACCATTTTTGTCACTGCCCCCCATGAGCCTACTGCTGGTATCATTGGAGTCAACAGGAAAGGACAGGTACTTTTAATGTACATGTAGATCTGACGATCAAAAGCAGTGACTTCTAGCAGATTGCTTCTCATTTGGATTGACTGATGAAATGGCACCAGGTGTCTGGATAACAATGTTTGTAGGATCCATGCAGTGTTAGGTCAAAGAGTACAGACTTCTGCACAGAATCGGATGCTTATTAATTGTCAGTGGAGTAGCCAGGCTCATTGTACATTTTTCCTCCAGGGTTTCTTGCAGGTTGACTACTAGGATACTTTGCTGAACTGTGTAGTGGGATGTTGGCTGTGCCAAAATTATGAAAAGGGGGACAAATGCAACCTCTTATAACCCTAAAGAAATTCTTACAATAAATACATACATTTAAAAAAAATATTTTAAAAAATGGACACAGATATAAACCCTCAGTGTTCATTTCTGAATTAGTGCCAGTTTGAGGCTCAGTATGCGTGCATGAATACTTAATAGATTCTTTCCTATGTTGGCCTCTGATATTTGTTGGTAAGTCCTTTCCCCTGTTGTATGTCAGCCTTTTTCTCTGTCAGCGTGGGTCCTTGGGTGTTGTCGTATGACCTTGCCTGAGAAAATCTCTGAAAATAACTGGAGCCGCATCTTCGGTGTCAGGCAGCATGTGATAGTCACAGCAGGAGGGCTTAGCCTGGCCAAGTAGACACAATTTAATCCTGTTATTGCTCTTGGCTCTTACCTGCAAGTCTAACATGAACAGCTCAGTCTAACACACACACACAGATTGTAACATTACACGTGAAAATCCCTCCCCTGTAATTTAGGAATGTGACAAGTACAGGTCTTAGGATGTAATTCACTTAAATCTATTTTTGCTTGCAGAAGTTGTACAAAGAAGGTGCCAACATTTCACTGTCAATAGAGTGCACAGTTTATACAGGGCAGGTGTCAAATTGTTGCGTATAATTACTTACTTACTATTTCCGTTCACTATGCATGGAGCAACATGTGTGGTGCTCAACCCAGGATTACTGTAGGTTTCTGGGAAATCAATGATTCCTTTTGTATATTTATATCACTATATGTGATTTAAAAAAATAAATAAATAAAAAAATAAATAAAAAATGTAATGTGGATTTTTTTAAATCCCATCAATTAGGTATCTTCTGTTGTGTACAGATAATAAAGCATACAAATGTGCTTTTCCAGGTGTTGTCGGTGTGTGTCGAGGAGGAAAACATCATTCCCTACATCACCAATGTGCTGCAGAACCCAGACCTGGCTCTCCGCATGGCTGTCCGCAACAACCTTGCCGGTGCTGAGGAGCTGTTTGCCCGCAAGTTCAACACCCTCTTCGCAGCGGGGAATTACTCAGAAGCTGCCAAGGTGGCGGCCAATGCACCCAAGGTACTGCCAGTGTGCCACTGTGTAGTCAGAGCGGGATCAAACAACGTGACATTATTCACAGTTCAACTAATGCAAGCTCAGACTGTTAAGACTTTTTTTTCTGTAGCTTCGTATGACAATAAACACAAGGTTTATGTAAAACAAGTTTAGGTTTGCATACCATAACAGTTTAAAAGCAATTACACAGATTAACTGGGGATGCATTTTTCCAGTGTTTCTAAAAGGAATCTTTTTTTAATCTTATGTACGCTACAGTCACTGATGCTCACCTAACGAAACTACTCCACCAATTTTCTATGCAATGCATAAAGGTGACTTTTTCTCAAAGCAAATCTTCCCACAGTAACTTAATTACTTCCATCCATCTTTTTTTTCCCAGGGTATCCTGCGGACCCCAGACACCATCCGTCGCTTCCAAAGTGTTCCAGCCCAACCAGGCCAGACGTCTCCCTTGCTCCAATACTTTGGCATCTTGCTGGACCAAGGCCAACTTAATAAGTTTGAATCTCTGGAGCTGTGCAGGCCTGTCCTCCAACAGGGCCGCAAGCAACTACTGGAGAAATGGTTGAAAGAGGACAAAGTATGTGTCCAGTGGTTAGTTTTATAGTGGAACATCTTTATCTTACCTTCAGATTTCTATTTTCACCAATCATGACCATGAAAAAAGTCTATTCAGAAACACATTTGCTCTTTGGAAAAAAGTGCAGGACTGACTAACTCTAAGCATGCACAACATAGAAAAATGTATTCCAAAGCAAGAGATCCATTATTTGTTGGAAAGAAACACAAACTGTTAGTCAGTTGGCTCTTCCGCTTCTACAAATACCACTATACTGCTGGTTTCAGTTATGTGTGGTTTTCTTTGAGCACAGAATGTTTTTGGAAGAACCCATCATTTTTTAACTTTCTGAAAATGAAATTTGAGACCCAATGTGGTGCTTTTTCTTTCAATGTGACTAATTCCTGTTCTTTCAAACACAACATCAGTGCTGAGGCTTGATTATTATATGTTAATGCCAATTTGCTCATTTTGTTTGCTTGAAAAAAGATTTTTAAGTGCATCTGTGCTTTTTCCCTGATGTACTTCTCCTGGTTCTTTATTTGTTTTGTGCTGGACTTGTATCTCTTCTAAACCCTAGATTATTTTTTTAACGCCACTCTGTGTGTTTGTTTACAGCTGGAGTGCTCTGAGGAGCTTGGAGACTTGGTAAAGTCTGTAGATCCTACTCTTGCCCTCAGCGTTTACCTCAGAGCCAACGTCCCCAATAAGGTCATTCAGTGCTTTGCAGAGACCGGACAGTTCCAGAAGATTGTCCTCTATGCCAAGAAGGTTTGTGAAAGTTTATCTTGTAGAAATAAGACTATTGTGGTACAGAGAAGGGAGAAGAACTGTGATCCTCCAAAAGAACATTTTGTTTGTCACCTTTACATTTCTGTGTTTTATATGGTTCCCTCATAGCTATGGCCGACCTCAGAAATCGGGCTATTATTCTTAAAGATCTGTTGTCCCTGTAGGTGGGCTACACTCCAGACTGGATCTTTCTGCTAAGGAACGTAATGCGGATCAGTCCAGAGCAAGGCCTTCAGTTCTCCCAGATGCTGGTCCAGGATGAAGAGCCACTTGCTGACATTACACAGGTAAAAATACACATGTTTACCATGTATTAATACCACAAGCACCTACATTTCATCAGATTGACAAAACCTCATCAGGTGGTTTAGCAGATCCACTTTCTCTCCATTTGTTTCCCTGCCTTTGGGCAGTGGTGGCCTAAAGCTTAGAAGAGTGATATTGCGACAGGAAAATGTGCAGAATTATGCAATCGCTACTGCTCTACACCCAATAAGTAAATATTTAATCAAAGGAAACTGTCATTTCATTTAAAAGAAATCCAAACATGGAGTCTTTTTAAGAGGAGTTTGACATCTATGATTATTTCTCTCTCTTTTGTGTCTCCAGATTGTTGATGTGTTCATGGAGTACAACCTGATCCAGCAGTGCACATCCTTCCTACTAGATGCCCTGAAGAATAACAGACCCATGGAGGGACCACTGCAGACACGCCTGCTGGAAATGAATTTGGTGCATGCACCACAGGTACATAAATTAATCTAAAATTTAAACACCACAGTAGAGTACACATGCCAAAATGAACACAATTATCATCATGATCGTAAGTTTTATATAGCTTTTAATAAGGGTTTCATTTATCCAGATCACTTAGAGCAGATCCTGTTGCTAATTTTCAAAGTGTGTTGTTTACAAAGCTTCAAACCATACTGAAATGTCACTGTCGTGTCTTGCAGGTTGCAGACGCCATCCTAGGCAATCAGATGTTCACCCACTATGATCGTGCTCACGTGGCACAGCTGTGTGAGAAGGCCGGTCTCCTGCAGAGGGCGTTGGAGCATTATACTGACCTGTATGATATTAAACGCGCTGTGGTGCACACACACCTTCTCAACCCAGAGGTACAACACAGACCAAGGACCACGGAAAAATACTCACACTCACAAAATGTGACTGTAATCTTATTTATCATAGTTGCTTTCGTATTGCTGATTGTTTTCTGTTTGTCTCTGCAGTGGTTGGTGAATTTCTTCGGCTCCCTGTCAGTGGAGGACTCTCTGGAGTGTCTGAGGGCCATGCTGTCAGCAAACATTCGCCAGAACCTGCAGATCTGTGTCCAGGTCGCCTCCAAGTACCATGAGCAGCTCACTACTCAATCCCTCACTGAACTTTTTGAGTCTTTCAAGAGCTTTGAAGGTAAGATGGGAATATACCCAGCACTTCCTGTCCATTTTGAGAAGACGGCATGTTTTAAAAGATGGTTGTCGTTAGTTCTGTTGATTTTTGACTTTTTATTTTTGTTTTGGTCTGTCAGGTTTGTTCTACTTCTTGGGTTCCATTGTGAACTTCAGCCAGGATCCAGAGGTCCACTTCAAATATATCCAGGCCGCCTGCAAGACAGGCCAGATCAAAGAGGTGGAGAGAATCTGCCGAGAGAGTAACTGCTACGACCCTGAACGTGTGAAGAACTTCCTCAAGGTAATGGAAATAGACCAGTGCAGAATAAACATTTTACTATGAAATAATCGTATCTTTCTGCCACTAATCATTTCAGACACATTTTTTATTAACCAATACACATTTTTATGTTTCTCTCTACAGGAGGCCAAGCTGACTGACCAGCTGCCTTTGATCATTGTGTGTGACCGCTTTGACTTTGTCCACGATCTGGTTCTCTACCTGTACCGCAACAGCCTGCAGAAATACATTGAGATCTATGTGCAGAAGGTACATTACGACTTCTTAGACTGGTGGAAATTGTGTTTAAAAAAAAATAAATAATCCAGAACAGTAAATTAAGTAACATTAACCTCAACCTACATTTAAAGGGTTTTTGCTTAGTCTGCCATGTGGAAAAACTGCATCCTATATCTTGTTTCCTCTATCCCCTACCCTCAATGCTTTATAAGTCTTATACTGTCTCACTGATGCAAGGAATGCTTTAGACATTGGACTGTCTCACTCTACTTGAAATAAACTATTGTTGCGTATTTGTCCGTGAATATGTAGTAACTTAATGATCATTTATTCCAGGTGAACCCAAGCCGTCTGCCAGTAGTCATTGGAGGGTTACTGGATGTGGATTGTGCTGAGGATGTGATTAAGAACCTGATTATGGTGGTTAGAGGGCAGTTCTCCACTGATGAGCTGGTGGCTGAAGTGGAGAAAAGAAATCGGTAATTGAACTACATAGCAGTAGTGTTATCGTAACGCTTGGCCTTATAGAGTCTTGAGTCAACAGTTATTTTTCTCTTTAAACCCTACTACAGTGCTGTGAAATCCTTACTGTGTATCTTTCTCCAGACTGAAGCTACTGCTGCCTTGGTTAGAGGCTCGTATTCATGAAGGTTGTGAGGAGCCTGCTACCCACAACGCCCTGGCCAAGATCTACATCGACAGCAACAACAACCCTGAGCGCTTCCTGAGGGAGAACCCCTACTACGACAGCCGTGTGGTGGGCAAGTACTGTGAGAAAAGAGACCCCCACCTGGCCTGTGTGGCCTATGAAAGAGGACAATGTGACCAGGAACTGATTCATGTGAGTTTAAACTGAAATCATACTTCAATGAATGGTAAAAATATGATAATTCTGTGAGTAATGACCATTATGTTGTGAATGACGAATGCAATAAGTTGCATGTCATGTTGCTTTTTCTGATTATGGATGTTTCCTGTTTAAGTTGTTCTAATGTGCATACACTACTTTCATGACATTTATCAACTGCTGTTGCCTCATGTAAACTGCTTTTGTATATTATGCTACAGGTGTGCAATGAGAACTCGCTGTTCAAGAGTCTGTCCCGCTACCTTGTACGTCGCAAGGATGCTGAGCTGTGGGCGAGCGTTCTGCTGGAGACCAACAATTACAGAAGACCACTCATCGACCAGGTCCGTCACCTCGTATTTTTTATCTACCACTTTTGTTGTAGGCTTATTAAATTGTAATCTTGGATCTTTTTTTATATGTACTGAAAACATTAAATGTAGTGCATCACGTCTGTTGTCCCTCCCTGCTGCAGGTTGTTCAGACAGCCTTGTCTGAGACGCAGGATCCAGAGGAGGTGTCTGTCACAGTCAAGGCCTTCATGACCGCCGACCTTCCCAATGAGCTCATTGAACTTCTGGAGAAGATTGTCCTGGATAACTCTGTCTTCAGCGAGCACAGGTGAGAGCGGCTCGATGTTTCCTGCATTTCCCAAATGTTTTTGGCTGGCTGCATTCTCGTGGTTCTGAAAGATGCAGCTGCACTCTCCAAAATAAAGAAAAAAACACTCAATTGTAAATGTATTTTGCTCTTTGAGCCACATAGAAAATAAGACCCACTGAGACGGTCCTTTTTTTTTTTTTTTCAGAAACCTCCAAAATCTGCTCATCCTGACGGCCATTAAAGCTGATCGGACACGTGTTATGGAGTACATCAACCGTCTGGACAACTATGATGCCCCAGACATTGCGAACATCGCCATCAGCAATGAGCTGTTTGAGGAGGCCTTTGCTATTTTTAGAAAATTTGATGTCAACACCTCTGCTGTGCAGGTCAGTGGATTACTGCTCCACATTTAGGGGTTTAAAAACTCGACACATGAACCCAAAAGCTTTTATACTGTTTGTGTATAGTTTAAAGACGGCGTGTTATTCAGGAATCACATAATTGACCTGAAACCTAATTATAATGGCCACCAGAATTGTGTTATTGAGCTTGATGTAACATGATGTGAATATTGTCTCATTTTGTCCAGGTTCTGATTGAGCACATCGGTAACCTTGACCGAGCTTATGAGTTTGCAGAGCGCTGCAATGAGCCACCAGTGTGGAGTCAGCTGGCAAAGGCCCAGCTTCAGAAGGGCCTGGTCAAAGAAGCCATTGACTCTTACATCAAGGCTGATGACCCCTCTGCTTACATGGAGGTGGGACAAGCTGCTGCCCAGAGCGGTAAGATGAACTGTGTCTATTATATTAGCTCATATTGTTTAGAACTGAGGAATTTTGGAAAAATGCTGAATTCAGTGTGATATGTGATTTATTGTTTTATTTAAAGAAGACACTTTTTATTAGTGGTTTGATAAATATTAGGACTGTACTGAATTACATTTCTTTACATTGGCAGCTTCTATTGAGGTTTGCAAATTAAGCTATGAGTGTTTTATGACATCATCACCTTAAAGAAAAAAGAAAGGGGGGGGTTGTGGTTATAAGCCAAAACGCCAACAAATATGGATTGAAGCAGTATATTTCATTAGATAAAAACATGTTGGGAATTTTGGAAAAGATTACATTCTAGATTCAATCTAATTCTACATATAGTATAATACTAATAATATTAGTGTATCCTAATCTTTATCTGCAACCCTGTAGAAATGCAAGGTTTAAACAGAATGAAAAACTATATATATATCTGCCCAACATCATTCGAATATCAACTATTTGCTACACTCCTAGTAATTATACAGTAGAACGATGTGCTCATGAAACTGATCGTGGTTGATTGTTGTGTGCAGGAAATTGGGAAGACCTGGTGAAGTTTCTGCAGATGGCCCGTAAGAAGGCCCGCGAGTCGTATGTTGAAACAGAGTTGATCTTTGCGCTGGCTAAGACCAACCGCCTGGCTGAGCTGGAAGAGTTCATCAACGGACCCAATAATGCTCACATTCAGCAGGTAGGTCCTGGGCAGCATACAGACACACAGCACACACTCGCATGCAGAGTTTTTACCTCTTAATTCTCTCTAACCTGTTTACAGTTTACTTTGCTGATTGTGCTCATTGTATTTGTTAATTTTCTTCAGGTGGGTGACCGTTGCTATGACGACAAGATGTACGATGCAGCCAAACTGCTTTACAACAACGTCTCCAACTTCGGCCGTCTGGCCTCCACCCTGGTGCACCTGGGAGAGTACCAGGCAGCTGTGGACGGAGCCCGCAAGGCCAACAGCACTCGCACCTGGAAGGAGGTGAGGAAACACGATGCAGTTCAATTTCTTAAATCTTTGCAGAGGAAAAAGTCCTTCTGAATAGTGAAGAGTCAGATGTTGGGTTGTGCAATATTACCGAGATCTTCTATCACGATCATGAAGGTTATTTCATTTCTCGATAACAACATATATCACAAAATAGCTGGTTTCTGGTAATTCAATAAATAAATAGTCTTTATGAATAACCACATGGTAGAGCCTATTTGTGTATACTGTATGTGTGAATTAAATACATGACAAATGAAAAGTCAAATCAGTTTTATTTACATAGTGCCAGATCATAACAGAAGTTATCTCAAGACACTTTTCATAAAGAGTATGTCTAGATAATACTAATTTACAGAGACCCAACATAACATTCCAACATGATTACTGAAAGTGTTGCATTTTAAGTGCAAAATGAACAGTTTGTAGTGAAATAATAGAGAGAAATTAATAAATAAAGGCCTTTATCGTGATTTCTAAAACTGTACTGTCCACTAGCCTAATTAAAACACATTGATTCTCTTGCAGGTGTGTTTTGCGTGTGTAGAAGGAAAAGAGTTCCGTCTTGCCCAGATGTGCGGCCTGCATATTGTCGTCCACGCTGATGAACTGGAGGAACTCATCAACTACTACCAGGTAAACTTGCCATTTCTTGTATTAAACTAAACATATATATATATTTAACCCAATTTCTCAAAGTCTCCAATGAAAGAATCTCTCTCCCCTAAAATGAAGTGTTGAAAAATATGGTTTCACGGTGTTTCTTTTGTTTGTATTACTAGTTTAAAGGGTCATGATTAGTGTTATTAAGTCCGTCTGTTCCCTCCAGGACCGCGGTTACTTTGAGGAGCTGATCACCATGCTGGAAGCTGCCCTGGGGCTGGAGCGTGCTCACATGGGTATGTTCACGGAGCTGGCCATCCTCTACTCCAAATTCAAACCCCAGAAGATGAGGGAGCACCTGGAGCTCTTCTGGTCCCGTGTCAACATTCCAAAGGTAGGCGAGAAAAACCACAAGATCTTCAAACAAAGCAGGATTTATTATCAACTTTACAACATGAGGATGCAACATCCCCTGACACTTGTAAAAGCACGGCTTGGTGAACAACAGTTGTGTCAGTCAGACTTTGTGGGGACTGTTGGATTCGATCCGGTCTTACTGGCCGCTCTGCATAAGCTGTTAAAAAAAGTTAGTTTATTTTTTATTTGATATGGACCTCACAGTATCATTACAAGTGTAACATCCATTTATGCACAAGGACCAGATGAACTGTCTATTTTGGTAAAGGCGGTTGTGCAAACACGTAAACACATGTTTACTGTGATGTGAGCCGAAAAACAAGTGAATTATAGTATTTTGTCCTTCTTGACTTGAAAACTGGGATGTGCTCCCCTTTCATATTTGTTTATAATTATGTGCACTTTGTTTACTATTTTTAGCGAAAAGCTAATTTACAACACCTGTCCACAGTAGCCTTTTTTTTTTTTAAAGCTTAAAAAGAATATAATAAGATACATATAATAAATACAGGAGTGTCCACGGGGGGTATTAGGTGTGAGAACAATGTTGGTTCTCTTTTAACCATGATAAAATAACCTCCCATTAAAAAACTATAAAAATTGTGTTACATTTTTTATTCAGTCGAAACAGTTTCATAGTTTTGCTCCAGAGAAGACTGATTGTCTAAATGAGGTTTTGCTTAATGCAATGCGACCGTTGCTATTTTTCGAGGCCCGTGTGTTGACTCTACAATGTGCTGAAGTCTTATAACTAATTCATTAAGCAGGGAAGGAGCATGAACATGTAGTCATTAAAATAAGCTTTAAGTTGGAATAGCTTATGAAGCTGAACACATTGTGATAGTTTTTTTTTGTTCATGATTTCTATTGTCCGGTTATACAACGATTATGATGACTTTTATTGTTCATTGTGATGCTTGTGACCATGTAGTGTGGCAGTGTGATAGGTGTAAGAATATCATGGCATGCATGTCGAGATGGGCAGTGCTGATCTGTTTACCGATTTTTAAATACGAGTTCATGAACTAACCTGTGTGTCTGTTTGGGTGTGTGTGTGTGTGTCAGGTTCTCAGGGCAGCAGAGCAGGCCCACCTCTGGGGGGAGCTCGTGTTCCTCTACGACAAGTACGAGGAGTACGACAACGCCATCATCACCATGATGAACCACCCAGCTGACGCCTGGAAGGAGGGCCAGTTCAAAGACATTGTCACCAAGGTAAAAAACAAAACAGCTTTTTTACTTGATTAGTGATTATTTGTCATTCTAGTAACAAGTTATGCTATTAACAACAGTGCCACAGTACAATACTGAGCAATTATTCATAGATGTTCAATTTGAGTGTGTGTGTATGATTTTCATTGCAGGTGGCCAATGTGGAGCTGTACTACAAGGCGGTCCAGTTTTATCTGGAGTTCAAACCATTGTTACTGAACGACCTGCTCATCGTCCTCTCTCCAAGGCTGGACCACTCGCGTGCTGTCAACTTCTTCAGCAAGGTCCTGGCCTTTTATTGCTTTCTGTAAACAATTCTCAAAGTGTTAGGTTAAATTTATTTCCCCAATATCTTTAAAAAATGTAAATGATGAAAATGAATGCTGTTGTGGACCTCTTGTGTAAAGTTATGAGTGACTGTCCCATTTGAAGTAGTCGGTTTTTTGGTAGTGAATGATATGTGACTGTAACCTAAAACATTTTTTTAAAAGCGTTTAAGAGATAACATTAAAAATGGACATTAATGATTATTTTTTTATGATTCTTTTGTTTAGGTGAAACAGCTGCCTCTGGTTAAACCTTACCTGAGGTCTGTCCAGACTCACAACAACAAGTCAGTTAATGAGGCACTCAACAACCTCTTCATCATTGAGGAAGACTATGCGGTATGATGTTTTGATATTGTACATTGTGTATCATAACAGATGGTACATGTTGGTATGTTTTGTCTATTATTTTAGTTGAGGTAAGAAAAGGTGTGGATTTGTTACTTGCAGCACATCTCATTTAACAAGTTGCAGTTCTGTTTTCAAAATGTTCCTCACAGAGTTGCTTTTTCAGTTGTATCTTATAATCCCCTCTCTTTCTTTCTCTTTCTCTCTCATATCTAGGCCCTGCGTACTTCGATCGATGCTTATGACAACTTTGACAACATCTCACTGGCCCAAGGCCTGGAGAAGCATGATTTGATTGAGTTTAGGAGGATCGCAGCCTACCTTTTCAAAGGCAACAACCGCTGGAAACAGAGCGTCGAGCTCTGCAAGAAGGACAAGCTCTATAAGGTGCGCGGCCACTAAAACAAATAATAACTTTCGGTATACACATACAGTTCCTCCAAATAATGTAAATCACAACATCACATTTCACCCTCGAAACCAACTGACTGCACTGAAATGTAAAATAGCAGATGTGGTCACTTTCAAGTGCATTTTATTGAAGTATAATTGTGCTTTCCGCTCTGCAGGATGCCATGCAGTACGCATCAGAGTCCAAAGACATCGAGCTGGCAGAGGAGCTCCTGGCTTGGTTCCTGAATGAGGACAAGAAGGAGTGTTTTGCAGCCTGCCTATTCACCTGTTACGACCTGCTGCGGCCCGACGTGGTGCTGGAGACCGCCTGGCGACACAACATCATGGACTTCTCCATGCCATACTTCATCCAGGTCATGAGGGAGTATCTCTCTAAGGTGGGTTGGCGAGAGGTAACAAGTTTGTGAAAAGGTTTCTTCAGAGAGAAAAGTATATTGCGTCATGTTATAGATGCCTTTTGCAGTTCTAAGGTAACTACGGTAAAAGAAGATAATTAGAAACAACACTGTGGGTCTTTTCTCCTGCTGTCAGGTGTTGTTAATACTTGTGAAATAGTATTTGCAAACCTGAAACTGTGGAGACCCACGAAATATCAGACCTGTTCAGATGTGTGTACCACTGAAAGAAATGGAATATTCAATAGGGTCTTTAAATACTTTTTCTCTGATCGGTTTCCGCCCATCTGACACCAGCATCTGCTAAAATGTGTTTGCAAATACTATTCAACTTTAGGCAGTGTCGCACAGTTTCCCCCAGACAGTATGAAAGATAAAGCCCCCCCCAGTACTGCCTATTCTTTCCTCCATTCATGCTCATCTTCCTATGCTTCTGTCAGTCATGTGTCATCACTAAGTGTTTTCCTTTTCATTTGGGTTTCCATCCATTCAAGCTACTTTTCCATACAAATGTGTTCCGGAGGAGATTCATAACTGCTGTGTTGCTTGTCCTGACATTTATCTCTGTTACATGGCATAAAAAAAATACCCACCTATTGCTTTCATAACAGACAGCACACCCGAGTGAAGCATTTGGAAAAATTGTAATAAATTGTTGCATTTACTTGCCAAACTTGAAATGCCAAGTTGCTACATCAAAATATTTGAGTTTGTCATCAGCTGTTGGTTAAACAAACATCTTTTTAGTTAGTTTTCTTGTGGCTTGTTGTGAAAAACCCCACCAGTTGGTAACTTGAAACAATAAATCATTTGTATAGTGACAATAAATGATTTAAAGTCTTTGCATTTTTTTTAATTTATATATATATATATATATATATATATATATAAAACATTGTACTTTATGAAGTACATATTTTTTAAGAGTTTAAACTTACTGTACTAGTACACATGTGTATTTTATTTTTTACACTGTTGTAAGCAACAAGGGGAACATTCCCAGTACCAGAGTGATCTCAAGTCTGCATTTGTATCAAAAGTGGCGTTATTACCCGCTCTGTCTCTCAGAATTTTCGTGTTTTCTTTAAGTGACAAGCCCTGTGTTTGCTCTTCTCTCTCTGTCAATTTCTATTTTGGGAGACTACCATTTGTTTTTTTTCTCCTTAAGTTGCCTCTCTGAATTTCCTTTCCAGGTTGATGCGTTAAAGGAAAAGGTGAAAGTCGAATCCATTTTCTAATCATTCTTTTTGACCCCTCTCCCCTGTCCTGTAGTCTGTAGTTTGGAGGAGTGAAATTAGCAGAAACTGCATGACCCCTCTCCCCCATGTCACTCTGCTGCTTCTGATTGTAAACTCCACATCTCCACTAGACCACCCACCAACCCATGAGACTCCAGAGCGGGGCTCTTCACACCCAGCCCTCAGGGCTCTGCTAGGTTTACTGGTGTCAGTGATGGCTCTGGATCAAACAGAGTTTTTGGGCATAAAACACACAGCAAGAAGAGGTGTCGATCTATTTCTCCAGTGTGTTAAAGACATGACTATATTCCTCCTTGACAATATGCCTAATTCATCATTCATAAGTGCTGATTGTATTCACCTACTGAGAAGTTTTCAGACAAGCTCTTATCATAACTACAGATAACCAGCATTGGCTCAGGATCTATATTTATATACTTCACTTAAACCTGCAAAAATAAGTTTTTAGTCTGCAGGAAACGCACAGTAAACACAACCCTGACATTGTATCACCTTTTTAAGTTGATATAGCGAACTGGAGCTTTTTCGCTGAAAAACTCTGCCTAGGACACAGAGCAGTGAGGCTGAACTATTGTCTCGGTTCGACTGCATGGTTCAGCTCAACTCTGCTCGACTCAACTCACTTTAGGTACCAGCTCCTTTTCTGTATTTGGTTTTCCTGTGCGGCTATTACCCCCTGATTGTAGGCAGGATTCTCAGCTGATCGCCATAGAGTGACTGCCGTTTGGAACCTCGGCCGAGGTCGTGCCAAAAAAAAAAAACTATCCACAACTTTTGCTAATGGAAAACCAAAAGAAAAAGCGAGTTGAGTAGAGCCGTGCTGTACCATGCTGTGGAAATACGGCATAAAACACTGACTTGAGGGGCAAAAAAAACCTTAAATAATGAGCTGAAATGCTATAAAGCCCCACGGAGCCGAGAGGAACACCTGGGTCCGGTGATAATTCTCTGTGCCCCCTCACAGCCGTTCTCCTAAATCACACTGAGCCATCCACTTAAGCCAGCACACCCATCAGCTCCCTCTCGGCGCGGGTGAAGAGCGCCACTCTCATAACAACCTCACCTGCTGTGGTCAGGTCTTTTTCTCACCAGACTTTGTAGATAAATTCTAATGTTTAACTGTTTTGTGACTCCACTCAGCTGCAGGCAGATCACATTAATAATTCTTGATTATTTCTTTATGTTGAGAGGGGTGAGCAAAGTCTGCAGCTAAGTGTCAGACCTAATTTAAGTAATGTAAGAGCCGGTGAGGCATTATGTTAAAGAAGTGACCATTAATTCAGAGATTTGTCTTCTATTTTTCTCCATGTTTGTCTGCACTACTGAATTTAACTCGATGCCATAGAGAAACACAGACGCTAAAAACAACACACATTAGTACAGATATTTTGAGAGGGGTATTTTTCCACAGTATATGTCCTGAGTATTCTTTGCTACTGTAAAGTGTGGTCTCTTCAAGCCACAAACGGCTTGAGTTTATGAGGGAAAATATGTTTGGGTGCGTTCTTTGGGGGGAAAAATACATGTAGTGCAACAAGCATGCATTTCCCCCTCCCTTGGTAGCATCAGCAGCACTCAGGCCAGGCTAGGCGACGTCGTTGTTGGCTGTGCCTGCTTCTGGAAACCTTGAACTGGCTGTACAAAAACCATCCCCTCCACCCTTTCTCACACTCCCTCCACTATACTCTCTGCTTCTCTGTCTTTCTCTCTCATGCACTCTTCAAGAAGAAAATAACTCAACTGCCGCTTCAGCATGCGTCTCAACCCTTCTCTTCTGAAACAAATCAAGAGCCTGTCTTTTCTCAAAACAGCCTGCTTAACCAGATTGAATGACTGTAGTATAGTGAACCAGACAGTATGTAGAGAACTGAACCCAAAACCACTGTAAGAGGAAAGCCATCCTGTTGCATCATTTAGCAATATCTTTTAACTCATTTTATCAGTATTTAAGCTGCGCACTGAGTGTAATATCTGAAGCTTTTTGCTGGCTACTTAACTCTTTGGATTGTTTTTAGCTCTATCTTAATTCTTTTCCCCATCATCGTCTGCCTCTGAGCTGCTTAGCAAATACTAAAGCACCAAACGGGCAGTTTGATTGTCAAGGCTGCTACGTGCTTCTTGTAGCTGTTTATAGCTGTTTATATGCGGCAATGACTTAATTGGGTCATGTGTAAGGGCCGGGAGCATGCCTCCCTAAATGTAAAAACTTAGACACACTGACAGTACTCTGCACATTGTTGGTGATAATTTGTTTCCAAACTGTGTCAATTGGAAATGATTTGAAAAGGCAAAAGTGTTTGCACAGTATTTATTATTTCTATGCAGTTTTCCACTACAGGAAAAGCAATTTGCAATTGATTATATAGATAAATAAATCTCCCAGCTATTTTTTAAATCATGTTATTTTTCTCATGTGATAATAAATTTAACATCTTTTCACTGTTATTGATATTTTGTAGACCATACGTATAATCCATTAATTGATCAAATAATCTGCAGATTAATGAATGATGAAAAATGATCGTTGGATGCAAAACTATTTTGAGCATTATTCATTTACACTATACTGTAGAAACTTGGTAATTGTTTGTATTTATTTAAAAATGCACAGAATTACACTCAGATATACAACATAAACTACAAAATGTTCTAAAGGACTTTTTATAAATGAGCATTTCTTTGAGTACTTTACCTGTCCCATGAATATCCAAGAATAGAAGTGAAGTGCGCTTTAATTTTTGTGGATTGCACACACAAGTCTACGGTCGGGGCAGGGTTTTCCCCGAAGGTCACAAAAGACTTCGGTGTACTTATTTGGTGGGGGGTTGGTGGTCTTTCCCCCCCCCCCCAAGAAAATTTTATCTTTTACAATTAAAAAAAATATGCAATTTCATATAATTTTGGTCCATTATTATTACCACATCTGTGTACAAAAAGCGAGCGCAGATAATAAATAAATTCGGTTATGCTCTCCACATTGATTTTACATTAATTCAGCTTAAGTGTTTCCTAAAACAGCTCAGGTGCTGCACTTAAGTCTTAGAATGGCAGGGAACACACAGGCACATGAAGCATGTTTCAGCCTCAAGTTTCCCTTAATGACTGTATGTTATTAGTACCACGGAGTCTTTAGAGCTCAGTCTTACCGAATAAAGTCTTCACCTCCTGCAAAAATGTATTATAATTATTACTGGCAGAAATCCGGATTGCTACCGAAGGCTAATCAAGTTGTGTTGTGGTCTCTAATATGCAGATATTCTGAAAAGACTAAAGGGTGAAAAACATAAATAGTGGGTCTTAGTAAGTCTATTTGTGCTGGTTAGGGGTTGGTTCTCTACATACTCTTACATTTCCAACATGTTAGAGTAGATGATTTGGGTGGCTGGATGGTGGGACCATTATTGCCCAGTAGCTGTTAGTATCCGTCTCCCCCCCAATCCCTAATACTTTCCACAAAGAAGTGGATGTCTATTTGATAGACTGTTGTAGCCGAGCTTGATAGAGTAGCCAGTAGCTCTCTAGTTGTAGTTACTCCCTTTGCCTCATTGAGGGCCTCCCAACACATTAGCAAGGCCTGCCTCCTGCAGCCTTTTTTTTTTTTATTCAAATCTGGACTGTATTCGTCTTCGCCTGTCAGGAATGGTCCCATCCGTCAGCCAGTGAAATAACCCAGAGGTCAGTTTTTTACAAACCCGGCGCCTCAGCCCTTGCTCTTCAAGAGCTCCGTCGGCCACAGTGAAGCTAAAGTCTTGACACCGTCACTGTTGTTGTGCTTTCCACAGGTGGACAAACTCGAAGCCTCCGAGTCCCTGAGGAAACAGGAGGAGCAGGCTACTGAGTCTCAACCTATTGTTTACGGTAAAAAGAACTACACTCTCAGATGATAATTGTGTTGCTGTAAAGGGAACGTGTACCCCATTTCCACCAAATGTAGCGCGTATATGCAAAAACGGGCTTGTCCACCCGGGTGTCATGTTTCCATCGCTGCCGATCGGAGCTGCAGCCGATAAATACCCAAGATTACTGTAGAGTAATTTTCCCCAGGAATGAAGGTCAATTGTGACCTTTCCAATCAAAGACAAAAGCCAGATATTAAGGGGTTTTTTTTGTCCAGTGGAAAAGGAGCTACAGAGAATATTATTTGACAATATGACCACAGCAGTGCTCTTTTAACGTGTGATGTTTCTGTTGCAGGCACACCCCAGCTCATGCTCACAGCAGGCCCCAACGTGGCCGTGCCTCCTCAGCAGCCCTATGGCTACGGCTACACAGCAGCACCAGGCTACGGCCAGCCCCCACAGCCCAACTTCGGTTATGGCATGTGAACACCCAACAACCCTCCCCACCACCACCACCACAACTTGACCCAACACCTTCCCTCCATCTTTCCTTCTCTCTTTGTGTTCCTCACCAGCTTCCCATGGTCTTCTACTCACAACAGGGGCCACAAGCAAGCAACAGCCCACTCTCGTTTTGAGTACTATTTTTTTATTATGTTGTCCTGTTACAAGAGAAAACATTTAACTGCAATGAAGGACTTTTATTTGTATTGTTTGAAAAGAAATTGGACCACATGTTTGTTTGTTTTTTTCACATTCCATATTTATGACTACTTATTTAGAATATTATTTTTTGTGTTTGTTACTTTCATGTTTTTTTATGGTTTGTGCAGAAGTGGACTTGCTAAAGCTCAGCAACAAACCTTTGAAGTAGGTGGAGGAACATTGGATTTTGCACTCGTGAAGAAATTATTGTAGAGAAGCTCTTACTTTTGATGTACTGAACATGTGAACAGCTTACATTGTCTCGTTTGTCTGTATAATGCATTTCATCATTGTATATTCTGAGGAAAAAAAGGTTACATATAATATTTGAACATATATTGCCATTTCAATGGCTATAGCTAGCAACACTAAGTAATGATAGTATATTCTGCACAGGCGTGTAGCTTTATGGAGTTTTAAATGCATACAGACGTATGTCACTGTGTGGATGTGTGTGTGGATGTGTGTGTGTGTGTGCGTGTGTGTGTGTGCAAGAAAGTGTGACCTGAATGGTCTAAATAAGAATTTTAACCCCCTCTCAGCCTGTGCTGGGTTATTGAATCCACCCTAGATGTTAGCTCTCCCTCGTTGGCTCCATGTATTTAGGTGACCTCTTGTGCCGTGTACAGTGGTTGTGTGAGACTGTATCTGTGTATGTGCAAGGACGGGACCACGGCCACCTAACCCCAGGCCCCTTACCCCTCAACCGTACCGTGTGTGTGTGTGTGTGTGTGTGTGTGTGTGTGGGTGTGTGTGTGTGTGTGTGTATTTACTCGGAACCCTCCTCGTGCTGAGGTCCGTGTATGCCAGGTGTTGTAGTGTTTCCCCTCGGTCACCATTCCTTTTTTTGCGTGTACAGATGTGAACATGAAGAATTGAAAACTTTTAGATGGATACCCCACCCATCTGTCCTCCACCCACTCTCCTGTCCTGTTTTCCTCCTCCGTTTAATGCTTCGCAGCAAGAACAAACAAGGAGGCAAAAGAAGATGGGCAGGTGTCCTAATGACAGCTTGAATAGATCCATAAACACTCCTGTAGGTTGTGTGTTTAGATGGTTAAGATGAAGAAATTAGGTCTCAGTACATCCAGTTCTTTGTCAAGAATGGTCTGAAATAAGAGCCTGTATTTACCTTGATGTACTTAACTTCCTTACATGCTTTAAGCTGTGTGTATGTGTGTGTGTAAAGTGTCATCCTAACCCTAACATAAGTTGAATTCCTTTCTGTTGTCATGCATATTAATAATAAAGGGGATCTGTCATTGATAAGTGGAAGAATATGACTCAACTGAAAGGGAAATACTAGCCTAAATAAAAACTAAAAAGTGTACCTAGTCACCTGTGGAGTCAGTCTGTGTGACAGGAAGTAGAAAAGTTTTGTTTTTGCAATGTGCTTCCACTCAAAGAGCCATGTTAAAACACAATGAACCACGATGTGTACATACCAATGATCAAAAGCTTATAAAGTGCAATACAGACCTTTTATTGGTACATTCTTATAGATGATTAAGTTACATTAGTACTTGAAATGTGTTCTTCCTACGTAAAGAAGACCCTGTAAATGTGATGGCTTCACACCATTTGAATCCAGTTGTTAGAGAATCAGAGTGCACAGGCCCGGGCCTTCCTTTCCACTTCGCTGCAGTACTTTTCAGAGAGCCCTGTTGCCCTGCACAAAACATATGTCCGGCTAATTTAGTTAAAGACAGACAAAATATCAGCCACAAAGAAAGGTGTGTGGACTTGGCCCCTACTTACTTGAGCTCCTTCAGCTTCTTCTCTTTGATCTCATCGAGGCGCACGCGTCTCTGCCGGGCTTCCTCGATCAACCGATCGGTCTCCTTGAAGATATCTCTGCGCTCCGCTACAGCTGAGAGCTCACGCTCCTTCACCTGACTTCGGACGGCCTCTGCGTGACGGTTTGCTTTCTGACGCTGCTTCTCCTCTTCTTCCTTCTGTTTGACGATTGCTTCCTGTTGCACCCTGTGTGGAGGAAAAATTAGAAGTGGCAGTGAAAACTAATATAGCTGAATGTGTAAACTAGTAAGAATAAATGGAAACAAATAATGCCTTAAAGGGACAATATTTGTCCTTTTACCTACAATTCTATTCATCAATCTAGATTGTTTTGGTGTGATTTGCCAACAAAATACATTTGACAGCTATATTTCTTTCTAGAAATCATGACTGTTACTCAAGATAATCAGTTGCCTCTTGTGTAGATGCACGCTTTCTTCTGGGTGGTGATGCAGTTGGCGGGTGTAGTTCGGTAGAAAGAAAATAGTTCCTACATGAAACTGCTCACAATAAGGTCTGGATTATCTTGAGTAACCGGGTTATGATTTCTGGAAATACATTGCTGTTAAGTTTTTCAAATGGTGTTTTTTTTTTTTGCGCTTTTGAGCACCACAAGCGGAGAGAAGGCCGACATCTCTACGGCCGATATCTTGGGAACTCGCGGCAAAAAAAAATCTAGACTGATAAATGGCACTACAGGTAAAAATATGTGTTTTGGATTTTGGTGTAAACTGTCCCTTTAATCCAACATGCATTTTTACGACACAACTTGAAGCACCCTACTGTAGGTGGTTCTTACTTTAGCACCCTTTCAAACTCTGCCTTCTCCCGTCCGGCCTCGATCGACAGGAAGTGCTCTTTGCCGTGAACCTGCTCCGATCGAGCCGCCCTCAGCATCGCTTCCTCCTGCGCTTTCTTTGCCACGAGCTCTCTCTCTTTTCTCCTCCACTCTCTGTCTGTGATCTCTTGGTTCCTACGAGCACGGAGCTCATCCTTCCAAAAATGCACATACACAACATTGGGACATAATGAATGCTTTAATTCCTATTAATCTGTATGGAAGGTAAGTGCCTTTAAAAAAGTCAATAGTGTACAGGTATTGGTCAGCTGGTAGTCTTATTTCTGACCTGCTCTGCCTTGTAGTCTTTTGCTTTTTCTTGCCGGGCCCTCAGCCTGGCAATCTCCAACTCCTTCTCCTTCTTGACTCGTTTCTGCTCTGCTTCATATTCTGCCTCCCGTCCCTGCAGAGGTCATGACATGTAAAGAAAGAACACACTCGGAAAAGAAAGTGCATTATTTAACCGAACTGTATGGGTATAAACTGTCCCTTTTGTTTCTGGTCGCTAGAGATCAGTGATTCTCTGTGAACTGTCTATGGAGATAATTAGCTTTTCTTCTGACCATTTTGTTCCGTCTGTATTCCATATCTCTCATGTCAGCCAGCTTCTCCTCCTCTCTCCTCTGCTCCTTGGCCTGCATGGTCTCTGCATTAATGCGCATGATCTCTTCCTGCAGACGCTGCTGCTCCTCCCTCTTCTTCTCCAGAGCCTGGGAGAAGAAAACCAGTCAGAGCATACATGTGTTTGCTGAGCATGTATGTGATGTTCTCATTTCTAGTGCCCTCAGTGTCTCTGCACGGGCTGTGTCTGCACCTTGACGTCTTCCAGGTTCATTTTCTCCAGCTTCTCTCGTATCTGCTGTCTCTCCAGCTCTTTTATCTCGTCTTGCACTTGCTTGTCCTCCTGATGTTTCCGGATCTGGTCGTAAATCTTCTGCATTCCCCTGGAATATAACAAAGGCACAACACACACACACACACAAACGATGCCTTTACTGCTGATTAGAAAAGAGATCTTGTTAGAAGCGTTTGGGTGAGTCAAGAGAAGTA
This sequence comes from Bovichtus diacanthus, assembly GCA_943590825.1. Taxonomy (NCBI): domain Eukaryota; kingdom Metazoa; phylum Chordata; class Actinopteri; order Perciformes; family Bovichtidae; genus Bovichtus; species Bovichtus diacanthus. The sequence continues at coordinate 3,042,536 of CALSBV010010348.1, read as the reverse complement.
AAAGCACACTTTTTTTCATCCCTACAGGGGTTTTTATTTTTTTTATTTTTTTTACTTAATTTATGTGCAAATCAAGTCATGAATGACTTTGTGTGTGTTTCCCAGTGATGCTCTTCTCACCCGATTCTCTGCTGTTTGCGCAGCTCATCAATCTGCTCCACAGTCTCCAAGGCCTTGCAGCGCTCCACTTCCATCATGGCATCCAGACGCTTCTCCTCCTCCGACAGCTCTGCTTGGATCTGCTTCTTCTCATGGATCTGGGCATCACGTGTGGCTTGACACTGAGCACCCAGAATCAGCTGAGAGGATCACACACACACACACACACACACACACACACACAGTATTGATGACATTTATACAACAAATCAGCAGTGCTGTCAATGATTGGCGGGTTCACTTTCAGGCCCGTTTTTAAACTTCTGTGGTCCACATGTCTGCAGCTGCTTCCTACCTTGTTGAGCTTTTTGATTTCTTCCTCTTGCTCCATCCTCAAGGCGTTGGACCGCTCCACCAAGCGTTGGGCACGGTCCCTGGCCTCTAGCTCCAGCTCCGTCAGTGCCTGGTTCTCCTTACGGGACAGGTCTGCCTCAAAGATTTGTCGCTTCCTTTCCTCAGCAGCTCTCTGGAGGAAAGGTATATTTTAGGGGAAAAAAAGAGCGATGTGCTTATTGTCTTATTGTAAATCAGCAAGTTATAGGACAATTTCGATTGAAGTTTTTCATGTTTCCTACAATTTCCTCTTCTTTCTGTATTTGATAAGCCTCCCTCAGGACCTCCCTCTCCTCCTTGGTGAGAACATGGGACGTTGAGGTGATCCGCTCAAACTCAGCTGATGGTAGAATGATGGACTCTCCTGAAGGGTCCTTGAATGGGATCCTGGCATAATGACAGGTGGTGGTTTGTTATGTGTGCTAGTACTGCATAATCACTTAAATGTAAGTACCTTTGCACTATTACAATACATATTATGAGTATAGGGATTGATTACAAAGCAAGTCTATACATTACTTGCTCAATATAGCACCCACTTTTCAAATTTGCCTTATATAGTTTTGAAATGATATTAGCGACTTACATTTCCATCCATTAAAATGTGAATTATTCTTTTCATACAGCCACAGGCAAACTGATCTGTTTATCAGTGGGTACCTGATATTGCGAATGAGGTCTTTGGTGACGATTTGAACAGTCGCTGCTTCCTGGTTCCTCTGGGACTGATTGTTTGGAGCCTTGGACGCTGAGTTTTCACATTTGTCCAACTGTGATGATATCTGGGTTAGGGTTTGTTTGCAACATCTCACAAACCCATTCATAACTTGTGGCCTCTCCACCCTTGCAACACATTACACTCAGTAACAGATGTTTAAATCTAGGTACATTGTTCTGCTTTACAATATTAACTATTAGCTATTAACTGATCTATGATCCTGGGCTCAGAGCAACATTGCTGATGCTGTTAGACATTTATAAAATCAGCAACAATTCATTGTGTAGGGTGGAACGATATGTACCTCACTCACTCACTCACCCGCTTTGGGCTCCCAAACAGGGTTTCATCCACCTGAGAGGTGGGGGCCCTCGTGCGGTACCGGCGGCTATCAGAGCTGTTCCTCGAACTTGTGGTGCTGGATCCCAGTCTCTACAGGGAGTAACATTACCACATGTGTGAATAGACAGTGGTGGAATGTAACTAAGTACATCTACTCAAGTACTGTACTTAAGTACAAATCCTTGGTACTTGTACTGTACTTGAGTATTTCCATTTTATGCTAGTTTATACTTCTACTCTACTACGTCTTAGATGCAAATATTGTACTTTTTACTTCTTCCACCACTGTGAATACATAAGCGTTTCCATATAATTAAAGTTATCTTAAATGGAGACGCCTTAGAAAACTGGGATTTAGCAGCTAACTGAAAGTGGCATTGAACTCACCATGGTCCTCGGTTATTGGTGTCAACGGAGAATGAATTACAACGTTAAATGGTCCTAAAAAAATAAAGTTTGCTGAACGCTAACGATCCCAGTTTGTTGTTAACACGTTATTTAAGACTGATAAGACGAGCTAAATGTTTTTGTTGTAAGGCTAAATGTCGCTAGCTTACTTATAAACTTGACAACAACGCGAGATCCGTTGAAGAATTTGGAAATGTTTGTTGTCTGTTGCCATGGGAACAAATGCGTGGGGCTAATAGGGGGCGTGGCAAGCCAACGTCACAATAATATTGTAAAAGATAAAATAAAATCTTGCTCTTGTTTTTGTGGAAAGTGTACCTAACATCATTTGTATTGTTCACTAATTAATAATAATAATAAGAAGAAGAAGAAGAAGAAGAAATCAAGAAAAATGATAAAAAATGTGCTCAACATTGGATGGATATAAAATAAATAATAATAATAATAATAAATGTAAAACATTATTGGTTTTCACTTAAAGTAAATGAAATTCCGACTTTTTAATTTTTTTTAATATGGAAAAAAATATTTCTGACATTGACAGTAAGCCCTCCTTTGTTTGTTTTTTATCCATCTTCAACTCTGACTGGGGGACCCCGAGGCGTTCCCAGGCCAGTGTGGAGATATAATCTCTCCACCTCGTCCTGGGTCTTCCCCGTGGTCTCCTCCCAGCTGGCTGTGCCTGGAACACCTCCCTAGGGAGGCGCCCAGGGGGCATCCTTACCAGATGCCCGAACCACCTCAACTGGCTCCTTTCTACGCAAAGGAGCAGCGGTTCTACTCCGAGCTTCTCTCGGATGACTGAACTCCTCACCCTATCTCTAAGGGAGAAGTCAGCCACCCTTCTGAGAAAACCCATTTCGGCCGCTTGTACCCGCAATCTCGTCCTTTCGGTCATGACCCAACCTTCATGACCATAGGTGAGAGTAGGAACGAAGATAGACCGGTAGATCGAGAGCTTTGCCTTCTGGCTCAGCTCTCTTTTCGTCACAACGGTGCGGTAAAGCGAGTGCAATACCGCGCCCGCTGCTCCGATTCTCCGGCCCATCTCCCGCTCCATTTTCCCCTCACTCGTGAACAAGACCCCTAGGTACTTGAACTCCTTCACTTGGGGTAAGGACTCATTCCCTACCCGGAGTAGACAATCCACCGGTTTCCTGCTGAGAACCATGGCCTCAGATTTTGAGGTGCTGATCCTCATTCCAACCGCTTCACACTCGGCTGCGAACCGATCCAGTGAGTGCTGAAGGTCACAGGCTGATGATGCCATCAGGACCACATCGTCTGCAAAGAGCAGCGATGAGATCCCAAGCCCACCAAACTGCAACCCCTCCTCCCCCCGACTACGCCTCGATATCCTGTCCATGAATACCACAAACAGGATTGGTGACAAAGCGCAGCCCTGGCGAAGGCCAACACCCACCGGGAACGAGTCCGACTTACTGCCGAGAACCCGGACACAACTCTTGCTTTGGGCGTATAGGGATTGGATGGCCCTCAAAAGCGCCCCCCTCACCCCATACTCCCGCAGCACCTCCCACAGTATCTCCCGGGGGACCCGGTCATACGCTTTCTCCAGGTCCACAAAACACATGTAAACCGGATGGGCATACTCCCAGGCCCCCTCAAGGATCCTTGTGAGAGTGAAGAGCTGGTCCGTTGTTCCACGGCCAGAACGGAATCCGCATTGTTCCTCTTCAATCTGAGGTTCGACTATCGGCCGAACCCTCCTTTCCAGCACCTTGGAGTAGACTTTACCCGGGAGGCTGAGCAGTGTGATACCCCTGTAATTGGCACACACTCTCTGGTTCCCCTTTTTATACAGGGGAACCACCACCCCGGTCTGCTACTCCTTAGGCACTGTTCCCGACTTCCACGCAATGTTGAAGAGACGTGTCAGCCACGACAGCCCCTCCACACCCAAAGCCTTCAACATTACTGGACGGATCTCATCAATCCCTGGGGCCTTGCCACTGTGGAGTTGTTTGACTACCTCAGTGACTTCCACCAGGGAAATTGCTGATGATCCCCCATAATCTTCCAGCCCTGCCTCCTATTAAAGAGGGCGTATTAGTCGGATTCAGGAGTTCCTCAAAATGCTCCTTCCACCGCCCGAGTACCTCCTCAGTTGAGGTCAACAGTGTTCCATCCCTGCTGTAAACAGCTTGGATGGTTCCCCGCTTCCCCCTCCTGAGGTGCCGGACAGTACGCCAGAAGCACTTTGGTGCCGACCGAAAGTCCTTCTCCATGGCTTCTCCGAACTCCTCCCACACCCGCTGCTTTGCCTCTGTCACGGCCGAGGCCGCTGCCCTTCGGGCCTGTCGGTATCTTGCAACCGCCTCTGGAGTCCCCCGTGATAACATATCTCGGAAGGACTCCTTCTTCAGTCGGACGGCTTCCCTGACCACCGCGGTCCACCACGGTGTCCGAGGGTTACCGCCCCTTGAGGCACCTAAGACCTTGAGGCCGCAGGCTCCCGCCGCAGCTTCAGCAATGGAAGCTTTGAACATTGACCACTCAGGCTCAATGCCCCCAACCTCCACAGGGATGCCAGAGAAACTCCGCCGGAGGTGTGAGTTAAAGGTCTCTTGGGTATGGGCCTCCTCCAGACGTTCCCAGTTCACCCGCACTACCCGTTTGGGCTTACCAGGTCTGTCCAGACTCTTCCCCCACCCCCTGACCCAACTCACCACCAGATGGTGATCAGTTGACAGCTCCGCCCCTCTCTTTACCCGAGTGTCCAAAACATGCGGCCTCAGATCAGATGATACGATTACGGCCTAAGGTGCTCTGGTACCATGTACACTTATGAGCATCCTTATGTTCGAACATGGTGTTTGTTATGGACAGCCCATGTCTAGCACAGAAGTCCAATAACAAACAACCACTCGGGTTGAGATCAGGGAGGCCGTTCCTCCCAATCACGCCTCTCCAGGTGTCTCCATCGTTGCCCACGTGTGCGTTGAAGTCTCCCAGTAGAATAATAATAATAATAATAATAATAAAAAATGTAAAACATTATTGGTTTTCACTTAAAGTAAATGAAATTCCGACTTTTAAATTTTTTTTAATATGGAAAAAAATATTTCTGACATTGACAGTAAGCCCTCCTTTGTTTGGTTTTTAAATGATTTCTAATTATTTTCCCCATCATTAAGAAAATGTAGCCTTCTCTAGTAAAAGAACAATAACAAGGAAGATTTGTGGGGAAATATTTCGTTTAGTATTTTTTTTGTTTTGTTATGTCCCTCATTTTTGAAGTCCTTGCTTCTCTGTTCTGTTTTTTGTTCCTATCTGTGCCTAGTGATTATTTATTAATGTATCTTACTAAGACCTATTATTTTATAACGGTTATATTTTTGTGTATTATATGTATGTATTGTCTCTGACATCTTGTACATTATGTTCTTTATATGTGTGTTCAATAAAAACATTTTTTTAAAAAACGTTTTTAAATGATTTAAAATTATTTTCCCCAGCATTAAGAAAACGTAGCCTTCTCTAGAAAAATAACAATAACAAGGAAGATTTGTGGAGAAATATTTTGTTTAGTATTTATTTTTTTCGTTATATCCCTCATTTTTGAAATCCTGTTCTGTTTTTTTTCTATCCCTAGTGATTTATTTATTTTACTAAGACCTATTATTTTATAACGGTTATATTTTTGTGTATTATATGTATGTATTGTCTCTGACATCTTGTACATTATGTTCTTTATGTGTGTGTTCAATAAAAAAAATAAAAAAATAAAAATGTAAAAAAAACCGTTTTGAATCCAGCTTCCGTGTGTGGGCGGCGCCAGCTGATCCACATGACGCGGAAACGTCACACGCTCACCCTCCACAGCCTGGTCGTGAAAGCTGCACTATGAAAACTCAGACTTTACTTCGGGAAAGAAGTCCAACACGCAGCTGTGAGGTGGAGTAACATTCCTACACAGGAAAGAGGAGACACACAGAGGTATCAGGGTGCTTTGCTTCCACCAAAGACTGTTTTTGTAGATTGTACATGCCTCACATGGACGAATTTAAATGTAGTTTTAGCTTTAATTGATCTTAATTGAGATAGATAAGCGCTTTATTTGTCTTTACAGTTATACTTCAAGCCTTAATCACATTCACTTGCCCACAATGAATTTCGTTTGTCAATTTGTACACGGTTTTAACAAACTATTTCCGTCTGATAGGTATTCTGCTGTTAAACCACAAATCACACACACCCTCACTTGGAGAGAAGCCTTCCCCTGATCTGCTGTGACTATTGGACTCCACAGTAAATCATTAACCAGGTCACTGTGAGGACACCTTCCATAACAACCTGTGAGATGGGAAAAAAAAACAGATGAAAGGAACACAGGTCATTGTTCAAGTAGAAGGACCCTTTCTTTCTTTCTTTTTTTTTATTTTTCTAAATAGGTGCCAAAAGAAAAACAACACATCATACACCGCGTTGATGTCACACACGGATTGATTTTCCAACCCCCAATGGCTGGCCTGTGGCACATGGTAACAACCCAGATTTAATCATCTTTGGGGCGGAGAAATTGACCATTGACCAGCTGATTCTATACAGTGGATCCTGTAGCAAAGTTCACTGTCACAGGCAGGAGCTTGCTCCTTACTCTGGATTCGTCCCCTATTCTTCCAGTTTTTGCCATTTTTGTAGGACTAAATCTGCAGCCATGGCTACGGCAAGTTATGGATACTACCGAGGCACTATATTTCTGGCCATGTTTGTAGGCTACACACTGTACTACTTCAACAGAAAGACTTTCTCCTTTGTGATGCCTTCTATCATGCAAGAAATTGAGCTGGATAAGGATGACCTGGGTATGAGACTCTTAACTTTTTGCATTTACTTTATGCTCGATTGTCATGTTTTGTAAGTTCTACATAAGAAGGAATGGAAATCACAATTAATGCTGTTACAGTTCCTACATAGCCTTTTTTAATTAAACTTTTTTTAAACTTAAATTGTAAAAAAAAAAATCCAAAACTGGATGAATTATTTATTTATTATTTACCATAATCGACTAACTTCCATACATGATGTTGCATTGATTTATCCTCACGCACTATTTAATTTGTTAATTTGTTTTTACAGATGCACTTCTATCATGCATGACCTATTAGCCTTACAGAGAGCTGTATGTCAGATATATTTAGGACCAGAATATCTTGCTCGAACTTGTATCAACTCTGCGTAAACTCTTCTCCTGCCCTCCCTTTTTTCAGGCATGATCACCAGCAGCCAGTCTTTGGCCTACGCTATCAGTAAGTTCATCAGTGGCGTGCTTTCGGACCAGATCAGCGCCCGCTGGCTCTTCTCTATTGGCCTGTGCATGGTGGGAGGCATCAACGTGGTCTTCTCCTGGTCCTCCACTGTCGCCGTCTTCTCTGCCCTGTGGTTCCTCAACGGCCTGGGTCAGGGCCTCGGCTGGCCTCCCTGCGGCAGGGTGCTGCGCAAGGTACCTGAGCCACAAGCCAGTATGTCAGTGCTGCTATATACCGACATCAGAGTCTAGAGGGTTTTTTTCTCTCCTGTGTTATAAAGAACAAATGGGCATCATAATTATGGCCGGGGGACATGGCTAAAATCTTCAATCCTGATATAGGTCATTTAATATCTCCTAATGCACCTAATGATAAGATGAACTGGATTCAGTTTTAGGTAGAAACACTACCTAAAAAAATTAACAAAAAGGTGTTATTTATTAGGAATGTCAAACCTAAAATGTTGGATAATTTTAATCAGGATTGTTCGGGTGTGTTAAAACAACCCTTACCACTGTCCACCCATTTTATTTAAATGTTGATAAATCCTTATTGGATTTGGCATAAAACTGAGTGTTCAAGTAGGACCCCATTGGTCATAGCCAACTGAGAAAATGTGTTTTAATGAAACAATAATTTGCTCTACCTTCATACAGTGTCAGTGCTCAGTGTATGTTTGCAATGCAGTTAAGCCTAAGAGATGAAACTTGTGTTCTAATGCATGTGGAGGATTAGGAAAAGTTCCTCCTTCGCTTGTTTGATCTCACTGATTTGTCGCATCCTCCAACATGTCAAAAGTTATTACCTGCTGTCAATTCAGAACACTGCACTGGTTCAATTATTTCATTCTTCCTGTAACTCAAAGGCCACGTAATGACACTTCCTGTCAACTCTGTCATGATTTCTTGTCATTATTTCCTCTCCTCTGCTGTTTAGTGGTTTGAGCCCTCTCAGTTCGGGACATGGTGGGCAATTCTCTCCTGCAGCATGAATCTGGCCGGCAGCGTGGGCCCCATTATCGCCACAGTGCTGACCCAGAGCTACAGTTGGAGGACGATACTCTCCGTGTCTGGAATGATCTGTGTGGTGGCCTCCTTTTTCTGTCTGCTGTTCATCAAGAATGAGCCCAAGGAGGTGGGGCTGCCTAGCATAGAGGCAGCAGCCAAGAAGAGCAAAGGAGGTGAGACGGACATTTACTGACCGTCTAATAATAATTCTTCGTTTTTGTTTTGCAACCACCTGTCCCTGACCGTCATAGGCAATACTAGGTTAACATGTGCATTTTCCAGACGTGTGTGTGTGTGTTTTTTAACACAGCATGTGTTGTGACTAAAGGTCGGTGACTCTCAGTGGACTCTGCACCCGGTGTGCTCCTCACATGCCATGTGTGTGAGCTGTGTCGAGCTCACACACAGGGAAAGAGATGTTTAATGCATTAATCTGATTAGTAGCAGAGATCCTTCGCGTCCCCACCTCCAGAATAATAACACTCAGTCTTCTGCCTGCTTCCTGTTCAGGATCCTCCAGCGATGAAAGCACTCTGTCCGAGTTCCTGCTGTCGCCCTACCTGTGGCTGCTTTCTGTGTCCTACCTGGTGGTGTTCGGGGTGAAGACGGCCTGCACTGACTGGGGCCAGCTGTTTCTCATTCAGGACAAGGGCCAGTCTACACTTATGGGTATGGAAGAGGGTGTAGTGTAGACACCTCCAATTTCTGTTGAGGGATATGGTGAGAGATGTTGTGAATCACTATGTTCTTCTTCACAGGTAGCTCATACATGAGTGCCCTGGAGGTTGGAGGCCTGGTGGGCAGCCTCGCTGCAGGTTACCTCTCTGACAAGGCTGTGGCCAAAGTGAGTTTGCCGAAAGTACACATACAGCTTTGATGATAACCGTTTCCTACAATAGGGCAAAATCATCCTACCTCAGCCTCTGTGTGTTTGTTTTTTAATTTGGGAAATTATGTGGGTATTTTATAAGTACACTGACCGCACTAAGGGCTTCATTCAGTTGCTTCGTCCTGGGCAACATTAAGTCTAGTGCGTATATCCAGGTAAATTATTTCTGTAATTTTGCCTCCACAATCAGGTATGTGCACCAGAACTGACTTTACCATTTGGCCAGTGTAATGCCTGCAAAGAAATATAATATGCAGTGTCATTGTTTGCACCATAACTTACATGGATGTAGTGACTGCAAAGACTGGATTCTCACCTCTGGTGTGTGTTACTGATTAGCACAGAGGGGGACTGCATCTGTGAAAAGGGTGACATGTTCACTGTCCGTACAGAGATGGTAAAAATGTTAGGACAACTTCACTAATGATGAAATGCACCATTTATTTGCACATTCCAAGTCTGAGATGCATCACAGCCTTTAATATGACATATATATATATATATATATATATATATATATTATCTCTGCTTGTTGGTTTCTATTTCATGACTGAATGGAATTTAGCAGCAATAGAAAACCACTAAAAAAAGTAACTTATTTGTATTTTCTTACTTTGTACAGCAAGGCATGAAAATCTATGGTAATCCTCGGCATTTCATCCTGATCTGCATGATGGCTGGGATGTCTGTGTCCATGTACCTGTTCAGAGTCACAGTTACTCCTGACAGCTCAAAGGTATCTGCTCTAACACACACATTGGACAGAAAGTAACTAATAACAAGATGTGCATGTCAACGTCACGGCTGAACCTCTCATTTGTACATTCAGGTGTGGATACTCAGCTTGGGTGCTGCATTTGGGTTCTCCTCTTATGGACCAATAGCGTTATTTGGAGTTATAGCCAATGAGAGTGCCCCATCCAACTACTGTGGGACATCACATGCCATTGTAGCCCTGATGGCTAACAGTAAGTTCATTGTTTTTTGTTTCAGAATCATCACATTTTGCATCAACTACACATACATATGGAGCCAGACATACAGCTGTTAGTGCTGGAATTACTGATTTATTGAAATAATCTTCTCGAAAAATTATTTATAAAATAGTGAAAGTCCATCCCAGTTTCTTAAAGTCCAAGGTGATGTCTTTAAATGTCTAAAACCCAAAGATATTGAGTTCAATATCCATCCATCCATCCATCTTCAACCGCTTATCCGGGGTTGGGTCGCCGGGGCAACAGCTCCAGCAGGGGGCCCCAAACTTCCTTTTCCCGGGCCACGTTGACCAACTCTGACTGGGGGACCCCGAGGCGTTCCCAGGCCAGTGTGGAGATATAATCTCTCCACCTCGTCCTGGGTCTTCCCCGTGGTCTCCTCCCAGCTGGCTGTGCCTGGAACACCTCCCTAGGGAGGCGCCCAGGGGGCATCCTTACAAGATGCCCGAACCACCTCAACTGGCTCCTTTCTACGCAAAGGAGCAGCGGTTCTACTCCGAGCTTCTCTCGGATGACTGAACTCCTCACCCTATCTCTAAGGGAGAAGCCAGCCACCCTTCTGAGAAAACCCATTTCGGCCGCTTGTACCCGCGATCTCGTCCTTTCGGTCATGACCCAACCTTCATGACCATAGGTGAGAGTAGGAACGAAGATAGACCGGTAGATCGAGAGCTTTGCCTTCTGGCTCAGCTCTCTTTTCGTCACAACGGTGCGGTAAAGCGAGTGCAATACCGTGCCCGCTGCTCCGATTCTCCGGCCCATCTCCCGCTCCATTTTCCCGTCACTCGTGAACAAGACCCCTAGGTACTTGAACTCCTTCACTTGGGGTAAGGACTCCTTCCCTACCCGGAGTAGACAATCCACCGGTTTCCTGCTGAGAACCATGGCCTCAGATCTTGAGGTGCTGATCCTCATTCCAACCACTTCACACTCGGCTGCGAACCGATCCAGTGAGTGCTGAAGGTCACAGGCTGATGATGCCATCAGGACCACATCGTCTGCAAAGAGCAGCGATGAGATCCCAAGCCCACCAAACTGCAACCCTTCCTCCCCCCGACTACGCCTCGATATCCTGTCCATGAATACCACAAACAGGATTGGTGACAAAGCGCAGCCCTGGCGGAGGCCAACACCCACCGGGAACGAGTCCGACTTACTGCCGAGAACCCGGACACAACTCTTGCTTTGGGCGTACAGGGATTGGATGGCCCTCAAAAGCGCCCCCCTCACCCCATACTCCCGCAGCACCTCCCACAGTATCTCCCGGGGGACCCGGTCATACGCTTTCTCCAGGTCCACAAAACACATGTAAACCGGATGGGCATACTCCCAGGCCCCCTCAAGGATCCTTGTGAGAGTGAAGAGCTGGTCCGTTGTTCCACGGCCAGAACGGAATCCGCATTGTTCCTCTTCAATCTGAGGTTCGACTATCGGCCGAACCCTCCTTTCCAGCACCTTGGAGTAGACTTTACCCGGGAGGCTGAGCAGTGTGATACCCCTGTAATTGGCACACACTCTCTGGTTCCCCTTTTTATACAGGGGAACCACCACCCCGGTCTGCTACTCCTTAGGCACTGTTCCCGACTTCCACGCAATGTTGAAGAGACGTGTCAGCCACGACAGCCCCTCCACACCCAAAGCCTTCAACATTACTGGACGGATCTCATCAATCCCTGGGGCCTTGCCACTGTGGAGTTGTTTGACTACCTCAGTGACTTCCACCAGGGAAATTGCTGATGATCCCCCATAATCTTCCAGCCCTGCCTCCTATTAAAGAGGGCGTATTAGTCGGATTCAGGAGTTCCTCAAAATGCTCCTTCCACCGCCCGAGTACCTCCTCAGTTGAGGTCAACAGTGTTCCATCCCTGCTGTAAACAGCTTGGATGGTTCCCCGCTTCCCCCTCCTGAGGTGCCGGACAGTACGCCAGAAGCACTTTGGTGCCGACCGAAAGTCCTTCTCCATGGCTTCTCCGAACTCCTCCCACACCCGCTGCTTTGCCTCTGTCACGGCCGAGGCCGCTGCCCTTCGGGCCTGTCGGTACCTTGCAACCGCCTCTGGAGTCCCCCGTGATAACATATCTCGGAAGGACTCCTTCTTCAGTCGGACGGCTTCCCTGACCACCGCGGTCCACCACGGTGTTCGAGGGTTACCGCCCCTTGAGGCACCTAAGACCTTGAGGCCGCAGGCTCCCGCCGCAGCTTCAGCAATGGAAGCTTTGAACATTGACCACTCAGGCTCAATGCCCCCAACCTCCACAGGGATGCCAGAGAAACTCCGCCGGAGGTGTGAGTTAAAGGTCTCTTGGGTATGGGCCTCCTCCAGACGTTCCCAGTTCACCCGCACTACCCGTTTGGGCTTACCAGGTCTGTCTAGACTCTTCCCCCACCCCCTGACCCAACTCACCACCAGATGGTGATCAGTTGACAGCTCCGCCCCTCTCTTTACCCGAGTGTCCAAAACATGCGGCCTCAGATCAGATGATACGATTACAAAATCGATCATCGATCTTCGGCCTAAGGTGCTCTGGTACCATGTACACTTATGAGCATCCTTATGTTCGAACATGGTGTTTGTTATGGACAGCCCATGTCTAGCACAGAAGTCCAATAACAAACAACCACTCGGGTTGAGATCAGGGAGGCCGCTCCTCCCAATCACGCCTCTCCAGGTGTCTCCATCGCTGCCCACGTGCGCGTTGAAGTCTCCCAGTAGAACTATGGAGTCCCCTACTGGAGCCCCCAACAGGACTCCATTCAGGGTCTCCAAGAGGGCCGAATACTCTGAACTGCTGTTCGGTGCATATGCACAGACAACAGTCAGAGGTTTCCCCCCCATAACCCGTAGGCGTAGGGAGGCGACCCTCTCGTCTACCGGGGTGAACTCCAACGTAACGGCACTCAGCCGGGGATTTGTGAGTATCCCCACACCCGCCCGGCGCCTCACACCCTGAGCAACTCCAGAGAAGAATAAGGTCCAACCCCTATCCAGGAGTACGGTTCCAGAACCGAGACTGTGCATAGAGGAGAGCCCAACCAGATCTAACTGGTAGCGCTCCGCCTCCCGCACAAGCTCCGGCTCTTTCCCCCACAGAGAGGTGACGTTCCACGTCCCCAGAGCCAGCCTTTGCCGCCCAGGTCTGGTCCGTCGAGGTCCCCGACCTTCACTGCCACCCGTCTGGCAATGTACCCGACCCCAACGGTTCTTCCTGCAGGTGGTAGGCCCACATGATGGAGAGGGGGGGGTGCCACGTTGCTTCTTCGGGCTATGCCCGGCCGGGCTCCGTGGCAAACCCGGCCACCAGGCGCTCGTTGACGGGCCCCCCTTCCAGGCCTGGCTCCAGGCGGGGGCCCCGGGCTTCCTCCGGGCAGGGTCACACCTCCTCTTTTTTGATGTTGCATTGGGGTTCTTGAGTTCAATATGATATACGTATATAACAGGAAAAAAAAATCCGGAAATCTCCATATTTGAGAGGCTAAAAACAGACATTCTGGTTTGAAAAATTATTTTAACAATCAAGTGATTGTCAAAATAATTGCCGATTTTTTTATTTTTCTGTCGATCGAATAATCGTTGCAGCTCGAACTGTTACTGTCTTTTTACACTAATGTATTTCCATCCCGATTTGTTTCTTAGCGATTCTTTTTTGCTTTTTATGGTGTGTATATATATTGTAAGATACACTTTTTACATTCTCTAATCCTTGGAGTAAACTTTTCCGTGTGTGTTCTCCTCAGTCGGTGGCTTCCTGTCTGGACTACCATTCAGCACCATTGCCAAGCACCACGGCTGGGAAATGGCCTTCTGGGTAGCAGAGGTCACCTGTGGCATCATCGCAGTTGGATTCTTCCTGCTGCGCAACATCCGAACCAAAATGGGTCACGTGTCCAAGAAGACAAACTAATACACTGTCGCACCTCATTCTCTGCGCCCAGGGAAAAACTGAATACTTTGAGCCATCCTCGTATTTTCATATTTTTCTTACTAGATTTTGTATACCACAGTATTTTCTGTCTTGCAGGACATAAACATAAGTTAAGCTATGAGAAGTTGAGCACTTTTTCTTGAGAAACCAGTTTTGAAAGGTGCTTTTCTACGTACAGTATTTACACTCTGTAAACATGGAATCACAACACGGTGTTAAAAAAAAAACCAACATTTTTGTAATATTGAATCATGAATGGAATTACAAGACTTACACACTTTTTTTTTTGTACAAAGCAAAATGTGTGGTGTTCCTTATGAGACAGTCAAAGATTTGAATAAATGACACTTTGTTGTTATGTTTTTTCAGTCACTTTGAAAGTGTAAGCTCAATGCCCAGTAGACTACAGTTAAAGACCTCATTCATTCAATATGTAAAAACGATATGAAACTTTTACAGACAATATGTAGTTTATTTGTCAAGTATTTACAAAAGATAACTTATTTACATGTGTTAATTGCCAGTCCGATAACAACTTAGAAAAAGAAACAAAGTAAATCCACTCTTTTTTTTTTTTTCTTAAACCACCTTCATGTGAAGTCAGTAAATAAGTTGTGTTCAGAAATCTAACTCAAAAGTCTTCTCTGGTTCAAGATCCAGCTCCAAAGTTGCCAGCTTTTTCTGCGATCTCCAGTGCACCCTTCAGATTCTGGTCAAAGAGTTCGCACCTGCAAATTAAAAACACAGAGACATGAGAGGATGCTAGTTATTGGATGTGTGAGTATTGGACATTAGATAAGTAATCTGAAATGTAACAAGTACCAAATACTAATTTTAAGAAACATAAAAACAACAGATTTGAAGGCGACCTCATCCTGATCCTCTATTACCTGATTGGCATTTCCAGAGAATAAAACGGGTTCTTGAGGGCAAAGTCTGAATAGATCTCATAAATCTTCCTCAATAGCGCATCAATGCCAGATTGTCGAGGGTCCGCCAGCACGATGAACTTTATCCCTGAAAGAACAGAGGTGGAAACAAGCGATGAGAAAGACGTCAGTTTAAAATACTGTAACACAATAACATGTCGTTTTCTAAGTGGGAGGATTTATAAAGAGACTAAATATCACTGTGTCTTTGCTTTTTTTCTATTAATGGCTCATGACAACGTCAGAAACGCGTCTTTAGCTACTGACCGGTGAGAGTCTGGAAGCAGTGAAGTTTGAAGACGTCTGTTTCTAGCATCTCAATCCCTGAACTGCCGATGTCAGGGGACAGCTGTGAACCTATAGCAAACAACCTGGGACACACACACACACACAAAGACGGGCAATTTAATGGTTAAGCTAGTGATCACCAATACAGATTGGTGCCAAAATGAACTTTACTAAGCAGTTTTGGATACGACTGATCCACATGCTTCACAATAAATGGAAGGCCTTTACTATGAAGCCAGACTAAAAATGGCGCAAGAAAGTCTCCACTTAAGGAATGAATGTGTAGTTACAGCCGTTACTGTACACTGTATTGACAGATACCTTGAGTTTGGGTATCAGAATTGGTGTCGGTGTGGAAAAAGATGGATCTGTGTGTGTCCCTCGTTAGAAACATCAGACCCAGAGCTCTCTGTGAAACATGGATATGACTTACGAGTGAAACATGGACGCCAGCATCAGCTTCTCATTAGAGCTCAGGCGTGCCCGTCCAAAGCGAATAGACACTGGATAATTTGAGGAATCCTTTAAATATTCAAGGATGTCTTTTCCTTCTGCTGTGTTCTTGCCAAGCACATCAGCTCCATTGATGGACAGCACTGCATGGCCCACTGGAGAATGACAAAGCACCCGTAAGTTTAAGCCAATACAGTTTATAGTCATACTTTGAGAAGTCATGCAGCCTAATGGTGTGCATCACAGAACATCCTGAAGGAAGTTTTTACATCTGTAATAACGTTACAATAAGGCCACTTTAAATGTCAAATTAATTATGCAGACAGAGAAACTGTAGGAATATTTTAGGGGATGATCCCTATGTTCCTGTCTTGATATAAACTAGCATTGTAAGACATTGGTAAGAGATATCCTTATAGTTCAGATTGCAAACGAATTAAGGGAGACAGACATGTCAGATGCAATTTGAAAGAAAAAAAAAATCAGCCACTGTGGAGCTATAACATATATAGCATCTGTATAGTATAACATCTGTAGGTGGATGATTTCAACACCGACCCAGGGAAACATACATTGCTTACAACATAAACCCCTTTAAAAGGTCTGTCATAAAAATGATATTACGCTGGGGTAAAATAAAATAAATGCAATCTAAGCGCGTGGCACAGACGTTTGGTGCATGTATTAGTACGTTTGCTTGATTGGGTTACGTTAGACATCCCGAGCTAGCAATGAGCTAACGATATGCTGTGAAACGTTACCTCTAATTCCGTCCCGCTGTCCAAACGACACAATGACCTTTTCATCGTGATGCTTCAGCACTAAATCTAAAGGATAGCTGAACGTTTTCTCGGCCTCCGCTCTCGGGACATAGTTGTCATATTGGTAAATTAACCCCCCAGCCTTGTTCACCACATACACACTGAAGATCACCATCTTTGCGACGTCCTGCCCAGCTGACACGACTGTCACGTGACCATAAAATGTCAAAAGACAGCAAAACGTCTGAATGAGCTTTGCTAGTTTGGGTCTTTAATTGTTTTTTATATACCAGCCGGTATAACTATGGTGCAGCAATTTGGTGAGCCAATTACAGTTTAAACTATTTGTTAATGACACGGAAGAACTCAATTTCCCATAACTACCTCTTCTATTTCCGCGTGTACGGGTTGTCTAAGGGGCTCTTGCACGGGCGAACTTCCTTTCGCTCCGACATCTTGACGAGGAAACATGGTGAGGACAGTTATTACACGTTTTGTCGAAACAAATTAAATGTTTTACACGTTTCCGTTGGAAATGTTGAGTTCTTATTACTCGGAGTATCTGGTGATATCAATGTGCTTTCATACGCCGTGACAACAGTGTGTGGATGAAGCATTTAGTTGTCAAATTTGACTCATTTAGCGGCTAGCTAGTTAGCTAGCTAACGTTAGCTAGCTGCTAATTCAGCCACGCTTTCGTGCAGCACTGGCAACAGAAAATCAGCCCAACAAAGTTATTACTCATTATTCCGCATAAATTATAACTATATAGATGTATACATGGCGTCAACACCTAAACGATAGCAATCCCCGCTTATTGTAACAATGAGAATAATCAATGTTAAGCGTGAGGCTTGAAACGCTGTATGAGGACGCAGACAAGGCCACCCCATGCCGGCCAGACAAGTTAACCTAGACTGCTATCTGTCTTATCAGCCGGGCATCTTCTCTATTAACTTATTGTAAAACCATCCTCGTCCTTATACTTGAATACACGGATTTTGAAGCACGTGCTGTCACGTTGGACATGCAGTCTGAGAGTCCGAGTTATAACTTGTCCTCTGTTTTCAGCCTCCCAAGCAGGATAAGAAGAAGGACGCTGGGAAGTCCAAAAAGGACAAGGACCCAGTTAACAAGTCCGGAGGCAAAGCCAAGAAGAAGGTATGCTGTGGTTAACACTCATCCTGAATGGACCCTTCTCATGTGATGTGGTTACTGAATACTTTTTGATCTTTGTACTACAGAACTTTTCTAATTATTGAAATATTTGTGTGATTCTGAGCAGAAGTGGTCCAAGGGAAAAGTGAGGGACAAGCTCAACAACCTGGTCCTCTTCGACAAGGCTACCTACGAAAAGTTGTATAAAGAAGTCCCCAACTACAAGCTCATCACCCCCGCTGTTGTGTCTGAGAGGCTGAAGATCCGTGGCTCCCTGGCCAGGAACGCCCTCCAGGAGCTGCTCGCTAAAGGTGAATTTGTTAGCCCCATAGCCCCCCAAGATGCATATTCATCAGACAAAATACCTGCATCCAAATCTAATAAATTACATTTTTGACTTGACACATTAGGAGACAATCTTGATGAGCTGTATTAATTAGTAGGACTTGCCTCAAGGCAGAGTTCATGGGCTGGTTTATTCTGCACTATAGATATTTTCTGGTTGTGTATTTAAAACTCAAATATCCTTACTCATCTGAGTGAGATAATATAAGTTCATGCAAAGTACATACCATTTTTTTCACATGTTTTTAAAGAATATAATGCCAATATTTAAGGACATTTACAGATTGTGTCCAGGGACTCTTGACAGAATTTGCTTGTCGATCCAGCAAGGCTAATCTGGATGAAGTGGTATTTTATCTAAAGGATCAAAAAACGATTCGTCAGCATGTGTTCAAAATTAATATTTTATAAAGTTTTTTAAAAGGTGGATCCAGGGAAGAGTCAAATTTGAAGTTATAGCTGGGATGAATGTTTCCGAGTAATCTTATCTGCCAGAATCTTTTGCTTTAGAGGTAAAGATGGTTCTACTGGCAAAAAAAACATGTATTGTCGTCTCCAATATTTTGATGCAACATTAAATTCATCCCATCAATATGCCCACAGTCATTGGCTATAAATGTTGGCTTTGTCTAACATTTATAAAGGCTCACACTCTACGTGTATATGGCAAATTGTTTTTGTGGAGGTTCCATCAGTGACAATGATTTGCATGGTTGATATTCAGTGTGACTATTGCTACAATCACTACTCGTAGCGGCAACATTGTGTTTTGTCGTTTCTTTTGAAATCCTTGACTCCTCTTAAAAAATATTCAAAGTACAAATTGCTAGATGAAAGCAAGAGGTACAACAGTAAATTCCATTTCAAAACATTTTAATGTAGTACGTTCTTGCATGCCACCAGATGTTAAGCAAACCCTTAAGATATCTAGGGGTGAACTTTGAGTGTCTTTCTATATTTAACTTGTAACAACAGTTTGCTGCCATTTCATTTTTATTTATTTATTAAATACATTGATGTAGGAATTGAATACAAATGTGATGGGTATTCACGGTCTCGTAGGCACTCAAATACTTGCTTTGTATTACTGCAACAACTAAGTTGAGTACGCATTAGTCTTTGTAAAGCAAAACTAGTTTAGACCGTGCTGGTTCATTGTTACTTGTCCCATCAGTGGATCATGTACAGATAAGTTTCAGTAATGAAATGATACATTTTATGTATGAATACTGGTGCCAGAATTGGTTAAACTGCAGGAGTTCATTTTTCCTGCTTATTAAAGGCTTTGGTCTTACTGGTTTTTCAGAAAGTGGCTGTAACAGCTGCTTAGCTAAAGTACATATATTGCTTGCGTTGATACTTTGTCCTCTTATAATATAAGTATCCAAATGGCACCAAAGATGGTCCAGTCTACTCTGTATAAATTAGTCATTTAGACACTTTTACTTGCATTTCAACTGATCTGATTCACACTTCAGTGGTCAAGTGAGTTGCAGTGCATGGTGACTAAAGAGTGAACATATAAAATGCTTAATGTGTGGGTATAAAAACATGCTTACATAGAACATTTTCCTGTTTTGTCTTATAGGCATGATCAAACTGGTGTCCAAACACAGAGCACAGCTGATTTACACACGTAACACCAAGGGTGGAGATGAGGAGGCAGCAGCAGAGAAAGCATAATCAGGTACAGAAACTGTACATGTGCAAGTTATTATGAATATTTATCAAGCGGCATCCACTGACCTGCAGCCTTTTTTTGTCTTGCAGGTTCTCCTGTTTCCTGTGATGAGCTGTTTGTAATAAAAGGTGAATAAAAAAACTGTAAAGACAACATAGCTGTGTGTTTGCTCTTCATTATGTGAGTAACTGAATGACATGCTAGATTAGTGATTTGTACAGCCATGTGGCCAAAAAAAAATTTGTCATAACTTTGTAGGTCAATGTCCAAAATAACAGCCAGAAAAATGACCCAACTCTGGACCAAAATAAACATTTAATCGTTACGAAAAGGACTACGATCGGCTTACGGGTGTTTTTAAGACGAGATGGCACAAATGAAGCGTGCACTGCACAGGTGGCACAATGTGGGGTTTGATCTTTCTGTGTCAAGTTATGAACATACTCCACATTCACATTGATTTCCTGTGGCTACCTTTGTCCTCTCGCCAGAAATCTGTGGTATAAATTCAATTGCATGACTTTGTGCTGGTCTTGGAACTGTAGATGATCCTAATGCTCAAAGTTGAGATGAGTTGACTGCAAAAAACAATCGACTTCTTGTGTTCGTATGAGCTAAATGCTTTTGAAATTTATACTGAAAGCGAAGTTGCAAAACATGCCATAAAAGCAACAGTGGATGTACTTCTTGGATCTGACGGTGATGAAGCAAAGCTGGTGCTCCTGAGGTACGTTTAGGCAAACAATGTCCAAAAGCAAGGGAATAGATTGCTTCATAAATGTACAAACGTTAAAGGACTTTATTATTGTGGCTAAATGATGTGTTTTTGTTTTTAATCATCAAACTATGAAAGGCTTTTTACCTTTTTGAACCTTTTTTACTTTCCCACTGGTTTCATTCAAAGCTTTCCAGGCATTCTGCTAACTGCACTCGGGTGATTGTTGGACCTACTCGAGCCTATGCTACTGATAGATTTGCACCTTTTTTTTAATTAGTGTTTCATTCACTTACTGTCGCCATCCTTTGTTATGCAAGTGCTCATTTCTGCTGCATGTACGCACCTAGTGTTGTCAACCAATAAATTCAAAGGGACATCTCTACTCAACTGATCTTGTTTTCAGTGTAAGAGATCATTTCTAACTTGGTGCCTGAGATTTATCATGTCTTCCATTTGTCTGTTAAAAGCCACAGGCAGTGAAGGGTCATGAGATATTGATATGAAATGAAGCTGCCCCCCACTTTCAGATGTTTGCTCAGGGCAGGAAAGACGGGAGTCTCGTGATGGATGCTTTAAGACGTCCCTTTGTCACTGCTCAGCACTACCTCAAGCAGCAACTGAAAAGCAAATTGCAGGATGCACCACCCATCAGCTCTCCCAGCATCTATCTGTGGGGTCGCAAAGATGTTACTGCCTGGTTTTCAGTGGAGGTGCCTTCTCACGATGTACCTCCCTGATGACTTTAGCAGACCATTATCACACAACTGAATTCTTTAGAAGTATGTTTTTGGGTTTGCTGCGTCTTCTGAATGGCCGTGGGTTAGGGTTTATTGAGGGGGTATTGAAGCAAAGAACAAACTTTTTTTAGTGGCTGAGTTATTAGACGATAAATTAGCCTTGCCCATAAAGATTTTGCTAAATCAATTCTCATTCATGTAATGGAACAGACTGCAAATCCTGCTCTATCCCTTTAACCCTTTATACTGTGTATGCACAATGAAGGTGGTTCATAAAACTCTTAACATCATTTTGGGTAATGCATTCTTGATTTCTTTCTGAATAGGACACAACAGTGATCAGTTATTTCCCTGCAAATGAATTAATAATTAGTGTCGGCTCTATGAATTCCTATATTTAAATGCTTATAAATGCCTCACATTGTGGCTGATTAGGCCTTTTGCACAGGTTAAATGTGGGTGAAGCTACACTGGGAACTCTGTGAGGACCAGACGACATGTAAAGGTCCGGTCCCATTAGCCTTCAGTTCAATCGTAATGTGCGGCACTTTGCTCCAAATAAGGGTGCAATTCCATCATTACAAAGAGGGTAATACATAAATATTAAGCAGATCAATGTGAAGTGTAGCATGCCTTTAAAGGTGTGTTTTGTTCCGCCCTAACAGGAGCAACAAAGTTAACGAGAGCCCGGAAGATGTCCATCAAGCCCAGTGTGTGCTCACCATAGACCATATTTTACAGTCACTGAGAAGAGAGCTAATCAGACAAACTAACGTACCATGGGAGTGCAGGACCTTAGTAAGGGTGCGTTCCAGTACCCATACTACCACACTATTTAGTAAGCCAGAAGAAGATAAAGTATGATGCGATACATATGTTTAGTACGGATGTCCTACTGCATTCGGTCACATTTTGCAGGCCAGCATGCTCTCTGCAGATATATGAGCAAGAGCACGGCACCATGAAATGACAAAGTAGTACGTCCCAAGTGTATGCATACTGCATGCAACAGTACATACTTTGTAAGGCCAGCTGCCGTGACTACTTAAAGTCAAAAGAAGTATGTGATTTGGAAGTATGAAGATAAATGATGGCTGAAATCCCTTTTTTCTTTTTATATTATTTTTTTCTACATTATTGGATAGTGATTGCTTGCAGAGAGACAGGGCAGAGATAGAGGAGATAACATGCAGCAGAGGGTTGGAATCTGCTGCAGTCAGCACCCAGCCTGCATGCATGGTGTGCACACTTTACCAGGTGAGCTGATGGCTGAATTCCATTTAGCTGCTTCAGTTTCAAGGCTCTGGCGTTTAGCATGCTGGCTCACCGTCATGACTTACGGGCACACTTGTATAGAACAGAGACATCTTATTATGTTATCAGTAACACCAGTGTTTCACTATGACAAGTTAAAACAGACATTTTTCACAGCAGACATTTTGGCACGTCATAGCAGGAAAGGCTCAGGTGTGATTGATAACATTAATGATGCTTTTCCTGTTATGACGAGTCAAAAATATCCGCTGTAGGAATGCCTGTTCACAGAATCTGAGCCCTGGGGAAATTGTAGAGCCGGTGTTGGTGATCAATTTGGTTTGTGAATCCCACAATTTTCTCTTTGTAATGCGTGTTTTGGGATTATTTGTTTGGCTAGTGAGCTTTTGTTTTAGAGGAACCTTTGGTATATGCTACTTCGACTAGCAAACGTTGTGTACGGGGTTGTTTGGAAGTTGGTGAAGACAACATTGTGAGTCTGCTTTGTCTAACTGCAGGCGATGTGTTGTCTGTTTATTTTGAGATCAACATTGATGTGTACTTCATGTGTCTTCGTGACCACACTGTATGTGTCACTACTGTATTCCTCATATTTCTGTGTTCCTGCAAAACCATCTGCATTTTGATGTGGATACTGTTTTTATATTATTATTATTATATATGCTATGTAACATGTCATGTGACTATTGATTTGTCTCTGTTTTGCTCATCCTTGATTTGCTCCCCTGGATCTATCTGATTTATTTATTGTTTATATTGTCATATTGTTTTAGACTTTTTATTTTATTTTATATATTTACTTTATGTTTCAGATGTCAAGGTGAAATCTTTTTCTATAAGGACCCCCCTCCCCAGAACAACAAATCTATATTAGTAGTACGGAAGGATGACCTTGAGTTACTTGTTTACCTAAAATTCATATCGAAAGTTCTGAAAATTAGCTTTATTTTGTCATAAATAATTCAAAACCATGACTCGAACAATTTCCATTTCAACAACTGCCACCTTCACGCCCTCCTGTCTAATTTATTACTCTGTGTTTGCTGTCTGTCTCCTCCGCCACTCAGTCTTACTAACTGCCCTCTTCAAGGTCTGCCCATCCTGCTGCCTGTCACCCAGCGGAGCTATCTGAAAGACCAGCCTAACTTTATGTTGAGAGCAATGACTGAAGTCTCAAATTAGACTGGACTGCTCCGAGCCTTGGGCTGGGCAGTGAAAGTGACTCACTGGTATGTATGACAAACAACTGCCTGTGTTCATTATGGGTAGTGTGTGTGTGTGTGTGTGTGCGTGTCTGTCTACCGATGGTTAATTCTCCTCCCCCCCTCCTCTCTGTTTCTGTCTCTCTCTCATATACACACTGATGATATTCTAATGTCTGCACAGGCAGGATAAAAAGGCAGAGGGAGTCAGAGTGGGTATGCAGGGGAGTGGGAGCGCCGTCTCGTGGTGTTTAGCCAGGGCTCTTCCAGACCTCGATTTATGGCTCGCAGCTGTTGAGTGGCTGACAGACGTGTGAGGGACTCGAGCACTGCTGCTTCTCAAGCTGCTCTTACCAGCTCTTCACCAGCTTACTGTTGCATAGGAAAGAGGACTGCTGTGCCTGAACACACAACGGTGAGTGCTCTGCCTTGTTTTTCACAAATACTTTTGTGGCGTTTTGTTTTTTTTTCCCCCCCTCTCAAGATAATGTTTTATAATGGCAACCTTTTGACCCACTGCACAATTTCTTTGAAATGCTTTTCTTTCTCCGTGCCTCACGTTGAGCTGCGATTTACTTTGTTGTCCTTACAGAAGTAGTTTGGGATTTGCTGAAAGTGTTTTGCTTTGCCAGCTGTGCTCAGTTTTACCATACATGGCCGGCAATATTGGAATACAAAAATAACTTTAGCGAGAGATCACCTCACTGTTGTGTGTGTTATGAGCACTACTCTAGTGTCTTATCTGTCATTAGTTATACCTAGTGTGTACGTGTGTGTGTGTACGTGTGTGTGTGTGTGCGCATGTGTGTCTCCTGTGCTTTTTTTTTTTATTTAGTTCACAATGCTGTGTCCTATTTTTAGAAGTGAAGGCATCACAGCCGAGTGGAGACATGACGGCTGCTACTCACTAGACACAGACAGAAACTTCAGCCCTGTGCTCAGCTTTCGATCGCTCCTCACGTCGAGCTCTTCTGAGTTTTCCTCTGCGAACGTCCCTCCGGTTATACAATTTGAGCTTTCCTAACTCACTGAAACTTTTGGCATTTGGTCAGGGAGCCCTGGTCTCACAATTACAGCCGGACCCTGTGGACTTTAGACAAGCAGTTAGCCTGTCCGGCCCGGCCCTTGCTCTCATCCAGGGGTCGGAGACAGGCAAGGAGCATCACTTCGTTAAGGTTAATTGAGATGGTGCCCTGGGATAAATTGCCCTGCAAACAGTGCTGAACCAAGTTCTCCTCATCTTTGGAGCAAAGGACTGTGTTAGAGGTCTACAGCGCCTTTTGAAACTTGAAGTTTAGATGTCTCTCTCGTGGTATAGGATCCATGTTTGTTTTAAAACAACCAGTTTTCTATCACCAAGAGGCTTTTAAAAAAAGGCATGGACCTGATAAAAAACGTTTTCGCTCTAAGGCCAGACTGTATTTCCGATCATAAAGTCCCATAAATTAAACATTCCTGGCACTTTAGCTGCAACCGTTCAGGGAGTGTTTATTTGGGTTGCTATGGAAGGAGCAGTCTGTGGCCGAAGGGCTGGTGGTAACACTGGAACTGGAGCTGGAAGACGCCTTTTAAAAGATCCAGCCTCAAAGCTGCTTCCTCCTCCCACCGCTGCTGAAGTACAGTCACCTCTTAATGCCTTCATTTTAAAGTCATTAGACTGGGTTTGATCAAATTCATTAACATCATAATGAACAGCTCTTCAACCCTCACTGCTCATTTGCCCAAAGGACATAGTTGGCTGATCAACATGTTAAAACGCAAATGATCTGTAGTTGTTAATAGATATAGTGCAGGTTATTATAATCTGTCAATTTAACGGACGCTGGTTAATCTTGATCTTCTTGAGCCTCGGAACTCTATGGACGAAAAATCAGAAATGTTCATAAAAGTGTCCGAACATTTCCATGTGCTAGCATACACTACAAGCTGCTGTTCCTCTTCTGCGTTGCTGAGATTCAGGGGCATTTCTAATAACTTACTACTTATCAACCTTCAATCTCCTCTCCCCTGTGGAAATGACACAAAGTCATTTTTCGCCTTTTTTCGTTTTTTTTTTTTTTGAGGCGAGATTCATTTGTTTTGTTTGTGAAATAAGGGCTATTCATCACAGCTGGGCTTGCAGGCCATGTGACAGGTCCTGTGGAGAGCCGGGTTTGCTCATAGAAATACTCTCAGCCTTTTATGCCAACACGTCTCCTTCCTGTGTTTACTGCAAACAGCAAGAAATGAGCTGTGGAGACTATAGGCCTTTTTATTATGGGCTGTTTGAAACATCTCCTGGATCTCAGTGAGCTCAGACTCCAGCAGCGAGCGCATTTACTTTTTGTCATTGCCACTTGCTGTGAGGGAGGAATATTTACTTCATTATTCAAAGACTACTTACTTGTTTGTTCATACAGTATGTGACTGTGTGCAGAGCCTGTCGGCCCATTTCTGCTTGTATCACAAGGGACTCGCAGCAGCACGAGGATGTGCCCGACTGAACATCTGTTAATGTCAAATAATTACTTTTTTGGTTTGAAAAGTGGCTCCTTTAACATGATGGAAAACTCCTTTTACTGTGGCAATAAGATGCAACATCTGCCCCGTATGTAAATCAGCCTGGCTACTGGAGCCTGACTGTCAGGTTTAGAAAACACTGAGACAACCTAGATGCATCTTTTTGTTCGGATAACTTTTTCCCATTAAGTTTAGATGTAGCAGCTGTAAAGTATTGATGAAGATTTAGAGCAGGTTGTTGCTTTTTTGGAAAAGCGGCTGCCCGTTTGTGCCTGTTCTGGGTATTTTATTGACTCATAATCTATCTACATTTTCTTCAGGCCTCGTCCTTGGTGAAAGCAGCGTTTTCTGCTTATTGTCTGGTTATTAATGCTGATTATTCAATACAGAACGACACCGCTCCCCCGTGCACGGAAACGCACTTTCAGTGTCGTTGTGAAACCTGTCCCTCAGGTTCCCTGTGGTCACATTATCAGATGCTCCAAATGTGCTGACTGGGGGGGGTTCGCTCGCAGGTTCTTCGCTCCTGCAGTTGGAGCTCCGCTTGCTCTAACGTGAGCTGAATACAGAAAAATACTGTTGGTCACAACTTATAATACTGGCTGTGGTTTGAAATATGCTGACATTCAGCTCCTTGGCTTTTGACACTGGTGGCCTGCCGCTGCGTAGAAAGAAAGTACCGCCTCTGCTCTGTTGCTCTGTAATAAGTGGCCTTTTCCTTTTTGCCTTTTGGCCTTTTTGAAAAACTGCTGGAAATTCCATTAAGTTTTCCGTCGGCGAAATGAGCCAGATATCCACTGGCTCTGCGCTGGAGCTCTGGGCTCATGAATGATATACTGTGCACTGTGTGAACAAGGCATTGTATAGGGTTTCAATTAGATGCTGTGTATTTACACCACTAAATGTAAAGGCTTGAACAGAACATAGTGAATCCATGTGAAACCCGTAGGAAAGATCTGCTGCTTACTATCTTTTGATGTTGCAATATTGTATTGATATCTCATTGACGTCTGAATTCGTTCTTTAAACCTTGAAATGGTGTTATGGAAATATCAGTAGGCTTCTCGCTGCAACTAGTGTGTGCAGGAAGTAAAAGGGCGATAAGTATGAATATGTTACTAGTCGCTATGACTATATACTTTACAATCCTACTTAAAGCTGTTATAATCCATATTTCTATAATAAAGAGTGAAAGAAGTCGCTTGTACTGACAATAACAGACAAATGCAACACGTCGTTGCAGTTCCCATCAGCTCTACAGAGATTTATAGCAACTTTCAGCTAATATTTATGGTTTTCCTTTATGTAACATTACGTTTTGGTTCACTCTCACCGCTAATAGAATCATTTTAGCAAGAAAGCTCTAAAAACTCTGTGTACATCATCTGCTCAGCTCCAAACAGCAGACGGGTGCAGTTATAGCAACATGGTGAACATAGTGGAGCATTTAGCAGCTAAAGAGTCAGATATTTCCATCAGGAGGTGGTGGAGGCCAAAAACTGAGCTAAAAGAGAGAATATTGGAAACATGATAAATGCTGTTCCTTAACTGCTGGATGTGTGTTTGCACATGCTGTGTTCACAGCTTGTTTCTGCTGCCTCAAGTGGTAAAAAAAGTAGTAGGTCGTTGACCTGTATTACATAATATTAGTTGCTGTTTGTACATGGCCTGTGTTCTCTGACCCCTGACTAACTACACTGACTCTGTGTCATGTCCAATCTGACTTTGAGTTTGTGTGTTTTGTTGTTGTTGTTGTTTTTAAACGCCTGTTTCTGTTGCCCATGTGCGTGCTTTTGTGTGATATGCCCAGCCAGCAGATGGTGCGAGAGCAGTATGTCACCACCACCCAGGGCAGCAGCTCGCCCAGGCCGGTGCCCGACCACATCTACAAGATCGGCATCTATGGCTGGAGGAAGCGCTGCCTCTACCTGTTTGTCCTGCTGCTCATCATCATCCTGGTGGTCAACTTCGCCCTCACCATCTGGATCTTCAGGGTGATGTGGTTCAACACGGTACGCATGACTCACCATGACAGTTTAGATTTTCTCCCCCCAGTCTAAGTTCAATGCTTCTCTTTATATCTTCAGCGTTATTTTGTCAGTGATCATTTCTTGATATTGTTATTTTAAGTTTTTATTGATTGTATTTCTATCACATTGACCCAATAACCCTGCTTATTATTTAATTATTATTTATTTTTATTTGTATAATTTTTTCTAATTATTTTTTTATTATATTATATATATATATATATATATATAAAATATAATACAAAATAATTATAGTCTACTCAATTGTTTTGCCTCTTTAAAAATTTATTAATATTATTTTAAAAAATAAATATATTTTTTTTATTTATACATTTTTTTCTTTTTATATATATATATTTCTTTATTTATTTGTATTATTATTATTATTATTATTATTATTATATATTTTTTTAATTGGCAGTAGAAGCAGCTGAATTATCTATCATTAACTGAGATTTGTCTGAACAGGATAGGTTTGTGTTTCTTATTCCATGAAGGCTTGTCAGCTTTCTTAAGTCCAGATGGAAACAATGGATTTATGTAGAAGCAGAAGAAAGGGACACAGCAATCCTACACGCACATGCACTGTTGTGAAATGCCTGCTCAGCAAAATGAACTGGCTTGTTTAGTTCTACAGGAAAACATTGCCGAGTGTGTCACACTTGGAAACCTATGATGTTGTTAGACAAAATCTAAATTCCTAACCTGCCAGACTTTGCATTCTTACCGAGCAGATAAAGCTCTTCAGTTGATTGACAGTCAATTATTCAGATTTGCTTGCAGATTGAGTTTCACCTGTTAAACCTGCATCTTGAATACATGTGCGTCTTCGTTTTGGCTGTAGGAAGGGATGGGACTCCTGCAAGTAAACTCAGATGGGGTCAAACTGGATGAGGGCGAGTCGGAGTTTCTTTCCCCCGTCTACGCTGAGGAGATCCACTCCAGAGAAGTGAGATAATCAGGAACACACACTTTTCTTGCTCTTCTTCCCACATTCTTCTTCACTCTGCTATCCCTTGTTTTCTCCCCGTCTGCCTTCTGCTTTCCTCCCTCTTCTATCTTCTTCCAAGCTCATGCTCGTACTTCTGTTTGCTCAGTGAAGTGGCCTGACAGTCAGGCCATTATTGCATCTCAATGTTTACCAAACTTAAACTTGATTTGTGGGTTGGATCTGTGCAGAGTACACGTCCTGTCAGCATCTAAATCTAATTCCTTTCAGACACTAAAGCACCTTTTATCCAGCTGTAGTAGGTGAATTGCATATTTCCGACTTTACATTTTTTTGGGGAGATGTGTCAGAAGAACAAACTGGATTTGGCAGTCGCACACAGTGCACGTGGTGGTGCAGCGAGTTCCCCATTAACCTCAGATATTTGCGGTGGAAAGTAGTTTATGGCTCGCCTGCTAGCAGCAGATGGGAACACTTTGCTGCAGTTGTTTACATGTTATGGCTTTTCTTGCTCATAGCAGCATTCTTTCTTTATGGGCCTCATTAAAAAGGTAATGTATTCCTCATTTATGGACGGACACTTTCTCTAATGTAGTTAATGGATGTCTAATGAGATTCAGGATTCGGTGAGCCACCATCTCGCTTTCCACATGAAAGTTAGTTTTTTTTTCCAATAAGGCATCATTTATAAAGGACGTATAAACTGAGACTAATGGCTACTGACTACTGAACTAATACATCACTTACTAATGCTTCATAGGTCAGTTATAAGCCATTAATAAGAAATCATCTACCTGTCAACCCAAAAGTTGTTATTAATTATATCTATACATTTATCTAGCATAATTAAAGCCATCATTTCAACTTATTAACATTTTATAAGTGTTTCCTGTCAGAAAGTGTAGCCAAACAATATAGGAGTCTACGCTAGCAGCTCTGTGACACTACGCAGCGGCGCTCTGAGCTAAATGCTAACGTCAGCTAACATGCTCACACGCAGATATCCTTCCCCATGTTCTCCATCTTAGTTGAGCCAGCTAACATTTGCAGTAAAAAAAAAAAAAAAGCATTGCTTTGCAGGCATAATCTGACCCAATTATTAAATTATGCAAATCTTAAAAATATTCTTCCACATAATACAGCTGATTTCCATTTTCAATTGTCTATGTTGCAAATGTTTCCGTCGGATAAACGCAACATGGTAAATTGGCTTTTCTTTTTCTTTTCCCAGGACTCTTCACTTCTAGTGCACTCGTCGGAAAACGTTTCCCTTAACGCTCGCAATGAAAATGGTGATGTCACAGGGAGGATATCTGTGGGTAAGAGCGGACACATGTACACACAGTGACTCAGAGCACTCATGCATGACAAAGTATCTCATTGATGTATGAGGGCAATAGTAAAGCCATTCATGCACTTGTCCTGCAGCGATTTCTTATCCAACATTAACAGTGACAAGGAGCCCTCTTTCCATTTATAATCTATTTGATTTCCATTTAAAATCCATTAAATGCAACATTCCTCTCTCTGCCATTGCTTCTGGGTTGTTTTACATTACGCGGAGGGACCCGAGGCCTGTGGAGGATCATATTTGTGCGTCTTTTTATGGCTCAGCAACGGCTGCGTTGGGGTGTTTTGTCATAATTAAAAGGCCAACAAATGACCCAACTAATTGCATTGTTCCACAGTGCTGTTATGTGTCCTTGATCATTAAGCCGTAAAAAGCATAGCCCGCATCCCCTCGGCCCTCTGTGAATAAAAATTAAATGCTTGTTAGAGAAGATTACATGCCGCTTCACAGTTGTAGGTGCTTCAGTGAGTTAAATATCTCTCTGATTTATCTACCTGGTTTTATATTTGCCTCACACAGTGAAGGGTAAAGTCAAATAACCTCAGATATGTTACCTGTCAGTTGGAGCAGTATTACTGATTTAACTCCTGAATTTACAAATTTTTAAGCTACATTTCTTTTCAGACGGTGGTTGTCTCCTCACTTGTTTTGCCACTACCTGTGAGGTTGAGATTTTCACACAACAAAGCATGACTGTGTCTCATTATATTCTCTACGCACCGCAGATTTGAAAAGTCGAAACAGGAAAAGAGATTTGATATTGATTTATTTCCATGTAATGGTGCCAAACCCCTTCAGGTATTCTTGATGTTTTTGTTGTTGCAGGTCCAAAAGAGGCTCAGGGAAGTGCTCGAAATCTGCTCATTAAGTCCCACAATGACAACATGCTGTTCACTGCAGATGGCGACCAGGCAGTGATTGGACCAGACAAACTACGAGTCACAGGTATACTGACGGCTGACACCTGCTGTTTCCTGGGAAATAATGCACACCTCTCCTCGCTGCGAAAAAAAAAGGGATAATATTGACAAGATGAGAACTCAACAGGAGCAATTTGGTTTGATGACAGATATCTGTGCAACAATCCAGCCGCCAAGGACGGAGACGGATGCAGTCATTTTCATAATCATTCATGTCATACACTTGAGTGCACGGATATCTCTAAAGTGCACCTACATAACAATGAAATGTCAAGAGCTTAGTTATCTGCACCTGAGCATGCACTAATGCCATATAGGGAAAATCCATCACATTAAGATTCTAATAAAGTCTTTTTTTTCATCTCCAGTTTTGAACCAACAAAATAAATGTCACACCTCTACACCACACAATATGTCATATTACACAACAAAGGGTTGAAGGGTGAAGTATTACAGGCTATTATCAGGCTTCCCCTTCCCCCGTTATCTTCTGTCCTGCTTCCCCTTCCTGTCTCGTAGTGTTCAATGTGTGTATTGATTGTGTTGTGGGTCACTGACCACACTCTGTGGTGGCAGATTTAATGTTGAAGGGACTGTCAGCTGATAGCTTCATACCCAAGGTTATTTCGATCCAGAGAGCCCACTTTTACTTTTTTTTTTTTTTTTTTAAATAAGCTTCACAAAATTGAAACAACGCACAGTAAAAACAAGCGTCTGCACAGCAGGCGCTTTGATCTAATGCTAACGGGAGCCTGCTCACAATGCTAACATGCTGATGTAAATCAAGTATAGTGTTTACTATGTTTACCGTTTTAATTTAGCATGTTAGCATGCTAATATTTGCTAGTTAGCACAAAACAAAACAAATGCAGTAATGTAATGTCTGGACCAAAGTGGTGGATCGACCTTCAGACCAAGAGCAGGGTCATGTTTTCAGGGTCCTTTGGAGTTATATGGCACATTATGTGAACATGACAAAGGCTCCTATGTTCCCCAGCTCTATATAAAGCCTTTTGATAAGCTTACTTAAAGTGGCACGTACCATTTGCATTCGAAGGTAAAAATTTACCTTTTTTTTTTTTTTAATTCATCACCAAACGTATATATTCATAACTAGTTAAATTGTATCCACAGAACCTCCTAGACTGTTTAATATTCTCTGCTGGGTCAGATTTCACCCGAAACACTACAGACCGTCAAAATCGAATAAACAAATAACCGCTGCTTTTTGTTCTCTTTTTTAAATGGCTGTTTTAAAGACTTAAGAAATCTGGATAATATTTATGACATTTTTAAATTGGAGGGTCAATTTGACCTAAACACAAGGGGGGGCTAATGTGTGTTAACAGAAAATTGAACTAGGGAACATATGACCCTGGGAACATAGATACCGTCCCCCTGAAATTTAAAATGTACTCAAATGCTGCAGATTCTTTTCTTTTCTTCTTTTCTTTAAGTAATTGCAAATAACTTTAAGCCCTTATTACCCCCTGCCGAGTAAGTTATGTTTTAGTTGCCGTTTGTTTGACTACTGGCTCTATTTTCACGAAACTCGGTGCAAGCGTGTAGCATGGGCCAAGGAAGAACCCATCAAAATTGAGCAGATCCAAATAACGGGACTGATTCTCCTAATAATTTTTTCATTTTCGTTAACATTGTGAGATAGGGCCGTTTGAGTTCTGGGCTCTCAGAGTGCCCTTCTAGTTTCAGTCTATTTTGCTTGGTAGCAGGTGATTTGGAAATCCCAGACATTGTGTATTGGGTCAGCACAGCTCTCCAGATTGTTGCATTTAAAATGATGATCAGATCCTCAGACTGCAGTATATTGTGTACCACACCTTAAGTCAACCTCTCAATGTGTCTTTCTCCATCAGGTCCTGAAGGAGCGCTGTTCCAGCATTCAGTGGAGGTTCCCCTGCTGAAATCTGAACTTTTAAAAGACCTGAGGTGAGCATGTCAGCCATCTTGTGAGGGCCATATTAATGGATAATGCTTGGAAGATATTCAGAACCTTCACTGAAGAAATCTTTTGGTTTTACAACACACACAAATTAAACTAAAGTGGATCTGAGATTTACACAAGTAGTGTTTAATAGAAACATAAAAGAGCCGATAAATGATATGAATGGAAGCTGTGCTTATAATACAGAGTTGTTTCGCTTTAGGTTGGAGTCTCCTACCCGCTCTCTCAGTCTGGACGCACCAAAAGGAGTTCATCTCAAAGCGCTGGCCGGCAACATTGAAGCTGCTTCCAACATGGATATTATTCTGCAGTCTACTATAGGACTGGTAAGAAAAACATTGCTAATTTCCAGAAGGCTTCTACACACCAACTTGTACCAAGTGTTATTTTTTTCTTTTGATTACCAAGGGAATATACAGTATATATACAGTATGCTTTTGCAGCGACACGCTGCTCCACAGTCTCTCTGTCACACATGGGAGCTTTTCATCCAAGTGAGCCCAACTCATGTGCAGTGTGACAGTAGCTCTGCTTTTTTTCAATTTGTTGGACAGAATCTGTCCAAAATACCTTACAGATCGCCCTGAGAGAGCTCATTAGACCACTTCTATTTTAGTTTGTTGTAAAAAGTACCATACATCCATTGCTTGTGGTTGGAAAGACGAGGCACTGACATTATACTGTACTATACCGCGTCTTTGGACTTCCAGTTAATCTCTATTTGTGAGCACAGGGAGGTTTTTTTTTTATAGAGCTAAAAAAGAGCACTAAGATCCTCATCTGTAAGCTGTAATGAGTCTGTTGCCTTTTGAACTTACAAAACATTTGTTTGGGCTCCGCATGTTTGTTGTGGTGCAGTGGTTTGCTGTCTCCATGTTATTGTTTGTGAGTGAGTTTTTGTGATTTGATTGTGGTTGAATCGGGGCTGAGTAATTGTTGTAGTGCAGTGGACTGGCAGGATAAAGAATGTGTATCGCAGGCAATGATTTGACATTTCTCTCAGTAGAGCAGCACATTTATATGACAACGTGGTTGCAGGGTATATCACACTCTCTTTTCTTGCTGCAGGGAAGAAACTGGGTTGTAATCTGCACTTGTCCTGGATAATACAAGTTATTTGAACGCTCCCATTTTCTAGTTTTCAGCAATTCTTTTCTGAATGTGGACTTTGCATCACATCCTCATCATATTTTCCTTTATGGATCAGTGGCACTCACTGGACATCCCCTCTCTCTCCCAGCATGCCGTGTGCCATTATATGTGTTTATCCACTCTAAAGTGGAAAGAATGAAGCGGAGAGATATTTCCTTGTTGATTAAATGCAACTCTGCGGTCTCTCCTTGTATCGTCCTTGATCTCCACGCTGTGCAGCTTGTGCTGGATGCTGAGACGGTGCGCATGCCGAGCCTGCCCCTGAGCAAAGGAGGGGTTTCTGGAAATGCTCAGGGTCTCTACGAGGTCTGCGTGTGTCCCAGCGGCAAGCTCTTCCTGTCCAAGGCAGGGGTCACCTCGACTTGCAGCGAGAATCAGGAGTGCTAGAAAGACAAGGTAATCGATTTTCCATCTCTCAGTAGATGCATCTTCTGGGAGGAAACAAGCACAACTGTTTATATCTGGCCTGAGTTTTTTTTATTGTCTTTTATACCACAGTGGGTCTATGATGATCTCAGAGCTAAGCTCCCACTGGCACATCGAGGCCTGTAAAAATACAAATGCCTGCTGGCGTACATGTTGGAGATGTCATGAAATACATCCTTTTAGTTGCATTTATGACCTTCTAACCATTCAGCTGAAACGACTTGGCACTCTGTTCCAAATGTATCTGCATCAGAGCTTTGTGGAGAATTTTTTACACACGCATTATCATGGCTGGGCAATGAGGAGCTGGTAACAGCTTACATCCTATGCAATATTATCTTGTGGTGCAATAAATAAATGAACATATATCAAGGGCTTAGGATATTCAAAATACAAACCTCTGAAATGTTAGACCGAATGTTATTGAATATTTATTTTGGTTTACGTGCCCTTCTGGCTCCAAGCCCTTGGTATGTCGTGTTTTTTTTTGTCTTGGTGTTTAGCATGTTTTTATTTAACTGGAGGGGGAATTAGAGAAATCCTGGTGAATATCTTGTCATAGTCAGAGAGATGGATTTTATCTCTTTTTATTATTATTATTTTGTTAACTCAAATTCAGATGCAACACGAGGAGACAGGCTTTTTGTTTTGTTTCAACTTCTTTTATGGTTTAAATTTAAATTCCATGTGCTTGTGGCAGCATAGAGTGTTACTAGAGTGGTACCACGTGTGTGTAACATTTTTGTTTAGTAAGATTGTGTTTGGCCTGTTATTTTTAAGCCCCGTATAAGCATGCAATTATGCTTTTAGCTACACGACCGCTTTTTCTTGCAATAAGCTGGTCTGTTTTTTCAGCAATCTCATTTACAGCCAAGGGTCTGACTCCACATTACCTTTTTCTCCACCTCAACATGGAAGCAAAAACAAATTATTTATAATAACTGTAATTGTGGGTAGTTTTATGATATTAATGTTTCTGTTTTGCTTTTGGGTCAAATATGCCTTATTTAATTTTTACACAATATGCATGACATGTAATTAACAACATTTGCGTCTGTTGTAAGATTCTCAGTTCACTTCGCCAAAAAGGGAAATATTTTGTAATGAGTTGAGTAGTAAATTGACTTTATCTGCAAGACTGTTTTTGGCGTAAGTAAAATCTCATGCCGTTGTGTTATCATTGTCGGTATTAGTAGATACATTGCAGTTCTCACATATGTTCTGGCATATTTTGATAAAGTGTGTAATGTGTATTTATTATTTTTGTATGTTGAATAAACTTTGTGCTATTCTTCTATGACGTCTGTCGGAGCTATTCATTCTCATTTACTTGTTTTTCTGAACACTGGTCTCATGTTTTCGAATCCTACAAACAAAAAGGCATCAAGGGACTGGCTGTCTCAATGTATTATATCGTTTTTGAATTTCCACTGTTGTGTTCTGCTGTGCTCTCAAGCTATAATGTGGAGATGAATACAGTTTTGATCATAGCCGAACCATGTTTATTAGCTCTCTGATGCACTCTAGTGGTAAAGCTCTGCAGTACCGCTAGTATGCACAAAAAAAGACCAGCCAAAACGGCACTTTCTGATCTTAATTAGTGGGTGACGTGTATTTTGGCAAAGATTTGTGTCATTTGTTTCAGTATCAGATCTGCCTCAGAATTCCACATTTTTCAAATCCAATGTTTGCTTACACTTTTTCAGGCTTCAAAGAGAAAATGTCATGTGAAAACATGTCAGCATGGCTCTAAATGACATAATTCCACAACTGCACTGTATCTCTAAAATAAAACATTAGAGCCACTCCTGCCGTCTGTCAGATTCCCATATCAATACCAATAATCAGAGTACATTATAACTGAATTCATATTCATCCACTTGAGGGGACACATGGGCCGTTTTGCTTGCAAACTTGAGACAAATAACAAATAAAATAAAGATATTTGAAGGATGCAATACAAAATATGACCATTTAAAAGTGCCAACATTGTTTAAATCCTAGATGGACAGGTAACGTTCTTTTTTTAAATGTGCTGTCTTTTATAAGCCTAAAAACAAAAACGAAACACTTTTTCTTTTTTTAAGGAGGAATTTATTAGGCCTTCTTATGGCACAGTGTACATCACCATGTATGGTACCAAAGATTCTCCACTGTTTATTCAAGGAGACTCCCTTGGCTGACTCACCTCAAGCTTGAGGTGTAATAAGACAACAGATCCTAAGAAGCACATTTTAAAATGTTTGAAAATGACATTTACAATATGTGGTCAGTTTGTGTGAGTGTGTGTGTGTATATGTATAGTCCGTAAAATCAACGGTAAAATAAAATCAATGATGCAGTAAAAACACGAGCGCCCCAGTTTGGTGCTGCTTTATGTTCCTTGGAAAGTTCAAATGACCAGAAAATGTATGAACATTGTTTTCTTGCTGGCAAAAGTTAAATTGTTATGGGTTGTGCCCAAATAATAGCATATATGGCTCCTTATTGTATTTTTTATCACTTTCCCAAAGAGTGTTCTTAAACAACTTTCGGATGACTTGTTTTAAGTCAAAACTGAGCTGCAATCATCACTGTCATCAATCCTCAAACTTGCTGTAGGGCCCCAGAGTAAACATGGTTCATATGAACAGGTAATGATGCCAAACAGTCACCGTTACTGTTACTGTATAGAGCACAACACACATTGAACATAGCTTTAAAAAAAACAAAAAAAGAAAATTAAATAAAACTATCCCCAATAAAAAAACACAATTGCATTTAAAGTAAAGAGTTTTCCATTCACAGTTGGATTCTTCCGAGTTGCTGGGGTGACACAAGCGCTCTGCAAGTACATGAGGCGTTTCAAAAAAGTGCTTTGTCCATAAACAGGTGACTGGCTATGTTACAGAAAAGTTATAACTTTTACAGAAATAATGTGAAATCAACCATAAAAATACAAAACAATTTTTACAACCGTGATTGTAATTTCCTTGACTTGCTGAGATCTTGTAAATAGGACACGTTGCATGACATTATTTGCAGTATTTGACATTTAGAGGTTATCTATTTCTTCATTCTAAGCGAATCCTTTCAATACACTCAACTGGTTTTCTGTAGCAAGAAAATATATATATTTTTTTTTTATAAAAGATAAAGTAAAAAAGCAGCATATTTTTATCCAACTCAGAGCAAATATCGTCAATGTGGGGACTTTAGTAAACAAAACGTATTGCTTAGGCATTTGTATGTACAGCATATGCA
Source organism: Bovichtus diacanthus (assembly GCA_943590825.1). Taxonomy (NCBI): domain Eukaryota; kingdom Metazoa; phylum Chordata; class Actinopteri; order Perciformes; family Bovichtidae; genus Bovichtus; species Bovichtus diacanthus. The sequence goes on along the minus strand of CALSBV010010348.1, from coordinate 3,004,409 downwards.
GTTTTTCACATATTACAGTACATCTTTATTGAGACAGCCTAAAAGATTATGGGAGCCATACATGTATTTACTGTGCATGGGCCACAGACCCACCATGACTGGTAGAAACTGCAAATGTACCATAAGCTGCCAGCTGGATACTTTTTTATACAATTTTGTTCAAAGTGATACACATGATCTGTATTGCACAGATCCTCTATTCACAGATAGAGTAGTTTCATTCTCATCTTCATCAACAGTTTCATAGTTTTTGCTGAACAAAGGTTTCAAGCTTTATGATAATCCGTGCAGTACATTCCATCACTCTCATTGCCACCTCAGATGTGTATCTGTCGTTGGGAATCTGTGGAAAAGGCAGGAGATCAGGATAGCGAGTTCTCAGGCTGTCCACACCATACCCTTCCAGGATCTGAACGTCATTTAAAAGGCCTATTAACTGGGGGTTGTACTCCTCCACTTTTTGAGCCAGTGCAGTTGGTTTCACATCTTTGTCTGACTTTCCTCTGACTGCATAGTCGGCAGCTATCAGTGCAAGCTTTGTGGCCAGGTAGCATTTGAAACAAACCCACTCATTGGCATTTTTATGGAGATCGTTTCGAGCAGCAGAGTAGTTTGCTCTTGCTTGCCTCAGCCATCTGCGGGCTTCGACAGGGTTTCCAACGGTCTTGAAAGTAGGGGGCACAAAGAAACGGTGAGAATGTGATGAACCTGCATGGCTTGTATAATGTTCCCTGAACTGCCTTTCTGACTTGTGACTTGTTGCTTCTTGGTTCCACGATGAATAAAACCTTTGATATGAGAACTTCTCCGACTGGAAGCGGGATGATGATGTGGAGAAGGATCTCCTGGAAGCTCGGTCTGTATTTTGCTGATCAGCCAAAGTCTGTTTCTCCATCCTGTTGATCTCGTTCTGTAAGTGCTTGAAGACTTCAGTAGCAACGTCCAGATTCTCTGCATTTTTGTCTGGATGCCACTTGAGATACAATCGGCGAATGATCTTCTTTCTCTCTGTCTCATGAAGCGTCCAAGCTTGTTCAACTACTAAGGTCACTTCTTTCAGAATCTCAGGCAATGCATGAAGCTTGATCTTTTTCGGAGACTGTTTTTGAGCAGGGGGTCTGAGGTTTTCCTTACCAGCAAAAACAGGAGGGATCACTCGTGGACCAGAGGAACGACTGTTTGGGCTTGTAGGAGTTGACGGGGCACTGGTTTCTCGTGCATTAGTACCTTCATCTTGTCTTGAGAATTTGTACAAGTCGAGGGAACTGACTATTTTGTACTCACTGTAACCAATGTCAATCTGGAAGCATTTTCCAAGGAAATTTGTGTTTTCCTCCTCTTTTTCTACTTCTTGAACAATGATGGCATATGTATAGGTAGGCTGGTAGGACCCGTATATGTCTCCACCCTCAGAGTCTACAAGGTAACCCACATACTCTCCTGGGTAAAATACATTCATGGGATCCATGAGGAGTGTGTGATGTATCTCAGCTGGTATGGGGGTTCCAGGGAGAGGTAGCTCAAGTTTCGAAGGCTCTGTTGAGTCATACTTAACCCCAAGGTTGTCCAGCTTTTCTGTGATTCTGTAGATGTCATTACAGCCTAGCATGGCAATAAGGTATGATGTGTCAGAAATCAAATTGTCTGTAGCAGACTTCAATGTCATTGCCAGTGCTAAGAGGAAATTGATGTCTTTGCTGTCTGAATGTTGGATGTAGAGGTGAATCACAGCTGTTCCGTACCTCTTGAGGAAGGCGAGTGTTTCGCTGCGGCTGTGTGCGATGGGGCTACATCCTTTCACTCTTAATGTTGTCTGGAGTTTCTCAAAACATGAAACTTTCAATCCTTCACAAAGTGCTTTGCAGAGACGTATGGCTTTTTCCTCGTTCACAAGGTATGTGTTGTCATTCTCATGTTTCATTATTCTGATCAGTCCTGTGATGAACTGCTCTGATGACAGCAGCAGCTGAAGGCGACCTTGAAGTGAGCAAAGAGCTCCAAACTGGCACATTCTTGGAGAATCCTCATCAAGTTGCTCCTCAAGAATGCTACTCAACAGTCTAGGCCTTAGTTTCTGTGGAAGTAGCATGATCAGTTTTGTGTGGAAGGTGTGATCTTTGCCCAGATAGCACTGGCTCATGTCCACAAGCATCTGAACTCCAACGTTACCCTGAATTCTGCTCTTGTAGTGTGGGGCATCATCAAACACCAAGCTGTTGGATTTTGCTAATCTACCATCATGACTTGGCATATAAAATATCAAATCTCTGAGACTTTCAAGATCTTTGCGAATTTCCACTGGATCATTATGGAGGGACTTGAACAATCCTGAAACCACCCTTTTGACAGTTCTCATTTCATTTGGGTCAAGCTGCTTGCCCTCTGAACTTCTGTAAATTCGCCACAGCACTTCAACATACTGTTTGGTTGACACAATGTCTTCTGTACCAAGAAGTTTGAACAGTTGATGAAAGGTACCAAGTTCTAGAGGCAATTTATACAAGTAGGGTTTGTAGTCAGATTCATTGTCCAAATTAATCACAACCTCTTCAGGTTTCAGCAATTTCCAGCCATCTTCCACCATGACAAAAGCCACCCCGCGAAGCTGGAAACGGAAATCTCTTTTATCTGCATTGAGAAACTCATAGGTGGACTTTAAAACTTTGTTTCTTGTTTTCACCATTTCATCATCTGGATTGGATATGTTGCAGATGTTCTTGCAGTTGCTTATGACTTTCTCTAACGGTGGGTCCAAGTTGACGCCTAACACGTTTAGCACTTGGTCAAGTTGTTCCTGTCCAGTGAGAGGGTTCCCCTCCTGGTCCTTTATGCTTGATGGTGTAGCTTTCTCGGGTAGAATTGGGCAAGATGTCCAAAGCAAGTGAATGATATCTGTTTGCTTGAATTTTGGATTTACCTGAGACCCACTGAAGCGAATCAGAGGAAGTGTGGCACTCATCTCTTGGTACTGCGAATGAAGCTTGATGAGTTCTTTGGGGGCTCTCTCCGGACACAGGAATGGTATCATTGAGAGTTCTTTGAGAAAAGTACCATGGAACAGGTCCGTCCTCTCTTTGAAAATGTGGTTCAAGAGAACATCGACAATGGTTTGCACTTTTTCTTTGGTCCAGCTCTCTGTTTGGGATTTGATACTGACCTCTTTTGCAAACTGAAGAACTTGCTGCTGTGACACCTCGTGCTTGAGACCAATATTTCTCAGAAAGGTTATCCATGACGTTAACAACAATGTCCCATTCTTGGGTTTTGACACTTGCTCAACTTTCTTAAAAAAGTCACTTGGTATGAATGACTTTGCAGGTAGCATAACTTCAAACACCTTCACTGTCTCGTCATAGAAAAACTTGGTTGGCCTGAGTCTGTTTGAGTAGTCATAGATGAACAAAAGTCCCTCCAATTTCTCATAGAGCTGATCCCTTATCTCACATGACTCTTCCATTGACAAAAGTCTTTCCTTCAAGTAGACAATGTGTTCGACTTTGGCATCATAGGAAAGACTCTCAAACTTTGGCAGGAGATGTTGAAGGTAGATTTCTAAGTCATCAATTGGCTTGCAGCCAAGGAAGGTGTACAGTTCTTTCAGCTGTGGGTTGTCAAAAAGAAAGGCAAAGGAGGCTGTGTTAGCCCATTTGTCTATGTCCTCAGTGGGAATGTTTTTTTCAAGGACATAGTTTGTTCCATAGTTTGCAATACTGATGTATCTCCCACTAACTGATTTAAAACATGGGAGGAGTTTCAGGCTCTGTGCATCCTGTTGTGTGAGGTTAGCTAGGTTGCAGTTGAAATACAACAGAAGAGCCTCAAAGTCCTTGTCAGTCAGGTTTGCCGTTTTGAATGCAGATGTCTGGATCATGTATTCCACAGCCTTCAGAACACTGGATGGATTTTCAATATTTGCTGTGTGTTGTGCCAGAAAAAGCATGATGGGATTCTCTTTGACACAGATTTTGTTTACTGCAAGCTGAATGCACCCTGCTTTCATTAGGGTGTGAAAGACTTTGTCATTTTGGCCCTGTGGAAATATGGCTATGTTCATCAAACTCAGAGGTAAAAGCACATCATGCTCCGGGACAACTATCTTTTCTCGTGCCATGAATTTGATTCCAGGTAGCAAAGCCCAGTCTTTCAGAATGTCAAGCACTGTGTCGAAGCTGGGTTTGATGTCCACCTGATCCTCCTTAACAGCGATATTCTCACTGATAAAGTTCCACACATTCTTCAGCCAAGATTCACTTGCAAAGGTGTCTCTCCACTTAACAGGGATCCTTGTTCGATACTCTCTTGGAAGAACAGACCCCAGTAGTTCACCAAAGCAGCTAATGTCAAAGATCTTTGCAGCTCCTGCCTTCAAAAGGATGTTGCTGTACCTGGTGTACAGTGTGTTCATGAACATTTCTTTCCTTGATGAGATTAGCTCATGATGTGTTGTCAGGAATTTTGGTCTCTTGGAATCAAACACCTGAAGCATAGTATCCATTGTTATCAACAGAGGCAGACCCTCAATTGTGACTTCGTCCACTTCTATGTCCTTGAAACAGTAGTCAACTAGAAGCTTCAAGTTATGAACCAGCTTGTAGTTTGACTGTTGGAGACGGCAGGGGAGCTTTCCGACATGGCAAGATGTGTCTGGTGAGGAGAAAGTGTGAAGAAAGCTGCGGACATCCTCTGGCGTCACATAACCGACTGGTATCCCTGCATCTTCCAAACAGAAGTACAGATTTGCTGTCTCATCGCAGCTGTGAACCAGGTTGAAACCAATATCCAGAAGTAGGGTTTTCAGCCTGTACACATTTTCAGCCACGGATTTCCTTGAGGTGATGTTGTACTCTGTGTTTTTCAAGTGCTGAAGTTCATCTTGAAGCAGATTATCAAAAAAGGCTCTGCCTTTGTTTGCAGTCGATGTATTCACCCATGAAATGTAAATGACAGAGTGCATGTCAGAGTTGTCCATGTGCGATGCTCTGACTACAGGTAGCAGACGCTTTACATCAGCATGGATACAGTTGTACACTGCTTTAACCAGGCAGTACCAATCTGGCTGTATATCAAGTCTGTTGACTGGGAAGAAGAACAGATATCTCCGCAATGTGTCTTTAACAACATGAAGCGGTGTTCCTTGTAGTACGGTCATGGTGGGATCAGGACCTGGGAAGTATCGACGCTTAAGCTGAATCAGCAGTTCCACACAGGCAGGGGCTATCAGTGATGTCATCAAATTGTTATTCCAGTCACTTCTTACTCCCACTCCATTGTCATCTCTCCATAGGTTTCTCCTAGCAGAGTCTAGGGCAAAATGCCCATTGACATGAAAAGGCAAGCCAGTCTCCAGTGAAAGGGGCAGAAAGCAGAAGGCTCTGTGGGGTTTTTTGTAGTTGTGGCTTACACATGCAGCTACCCCTCCACGGGGAAAGAGAGTTATGTCTTCATTTTTGTGAGCTGAGATCACACTTTTTGAGACATTTTCAATGTTAGGGAAGCCAGAGCGGTTGCAGATCATCCATGTGGTCAAATTGCCATCATTGTCCTCTATGTCCATTGTGTAGGTTATCTGTTGGACTGGGATAGCAGTGAGCTGCTTCTTTTTGGTCACACTATCAATGACTGAGGCATGAAACTGTTTGCGTTTTAGCCGATCACCATCTGTTATTTTGGCTGTCACAGAATAGAGCACTTTTAGTTCTCCAGATGAATGATCAATTTCACAGATTGATATTTTCTCCATGTGGTTGAGGAACATCAGAAGCTCTGCACCATCGGTTTTGAGCTTATCCAGGAGGTTTTGCACCATTCTGTCTGATGCAGGGACAGAACTGATCTCTGATCTCTTTGCCATCTCCTTAGAGCGGATGGGGAATCTGAACATTGTGCTGCGTTCTAACTTAAAATGGACTCCCAAGTAAAGACTTAGAACATCTGAAAACTGAGATCTGAAGTCAGAGTCCAAGTCTCTAAACATTCTTCCAGGACTCACAGATGTAGCCCCAGGTGCAAACTGTGCATGTGGATCAAAGATGCAAATAATGTCATTGTTTGAGATAAAGGATGGGCAGTCAGTGATGTGATAGACAGAGTTGAATCCTATGCCATATTGACCAGTTTTGCCTGGATTGGCCTCTTTTGTTCCTCTTCCGAGGTTCTGTATACCTCTGACATCATCCTCTGTGAAAGGCTGGTTGTTATATACACAGAGGGCAGGGCCTTGCATTGGGATCCATTTATCATCAAATATTCTGTCAGTGGGGTGTATCCTTGGATCAAAAACAAAGTAAATTTCCGTTGCTTTGGCATCGTCTGCATTTTGAAGCAACTCTTTTAGCATTTCTTTTTCTGATGGATAAGCATTTAGAATGCTTTTAATTCTGCTTGTGAGTTTTTCTTTCTGTCCGAACTCACTCCCAAGTTGAGTGAAGCAGACATTTGAGGCATACCTCTCCAAGGCTTTGTGACGTTTTGGGACTGCTCCTAATTTCACAGCGACCTCTCTTGGAATATCCGCATGGCAGTATTTCACAGATGTGTCTCTGACTTTGATCCAAGGGCAGTCATTGTAGCATAGTGATTTTGATGGCTGCAATGTCAGATTTAGGTCGGGTAATAGAATCCCACCATAATTCGCTTGGCAGTATTCTTGGTTCTTGTCTCGTATCATGCTCCATATTCCCTCACTAATTATTCTGCGACACAACTGGAAGTTCTCCTCAGTTAGTGCCCTTCGTCCACATTCTTGCTTAACAGTTTCAAGAACTGTCGAGAAATCCACCACTGTGAAGCTGGGCTGTACCCCAACATTTTCAAAGAGCTCACGGCAGCTGTTTCTGTATTTGTTAGGGAGCTGATAAAGATGAGGAGCTGCATCAAAATTCAGGCGGAATGCAACTTGGGAGGGATTGACATATGTGTTCTCCACGAGGATGGAATTGAACTCTTTCAGTTCCTCAGTTATTTGTCCTTTTACATTCTCATCCAGAAGCATTTCCTCATGAAGAAACTTGTAACAGGCATTTGTTATGTTTTCCTGGTACAGTGTGACACCATCAAATGATTGAGACAGTTTATTGAGTTGACTGATGACCAGTCCAACTGAGGGCTTCCTTATCAGACCAAGGCAATCTTTCACAGCCAATGACATTGCACCACACCCTTTGAAAGATGGAGAATTCTCATTCAGGATTGGCTTCATCAGACACACGGTTTCCTGATGTTCAGTTGTGAAGAGTTCTTTAGCAGAGAACATTGTTGTTGGGGAATAGTTGTTCCCATGCCATGGCAGTGAGAAGCCTGCAGGTCTTGTCAGGAATGGAAGGAACTTGATGTCATGTAGTTTTTCTAAGAGCTCAGCTGCTCCTGGATCGCTCATCTTCAGTTTCTCATCGATGAGACTGAGTAGTATACTGCTACGAAAGCATGCAGCTGTGTGATCATTTTCATTAAGATCAATAACAGATTGAGCACGTTCAATCAGGTCCTCCCATGACAGATCATCTTTGACCATGCCTAACTGCACTAGCTTCACTAAACACACAGGGTTTAGGTAGTCTTTTGATGTCCCTTCAGGAAATCTTCCATCATCAGTGTTGTAGAGTTTAGCAACTCTTCCCTCTGGGTGAATGAGTCTGGAAGGTAAAACCAGTTCCTTATTGACGCCAGAGCATGGAATGCAAGGAGTAATCCTCAGGATTGATGCAAATTCTTCAAGTTTCTCATTCAAGACATAATGCATCAGGGGATCTCGAAGCTCTTTGTCGATTTCCTGGATGTGAGGGAAAAAGACATCTGAAAAGAACTGCTTCTCTGTCAGGGTGTTTTCCATCAACTTTCCTTTACATCCAGCATCATCAAATCCCTCCTTGACCCAGTCAGGCAGCTCAACAGCACAGAGGCTTTGTGAGCCACTCTTCTTGAGATATTTCAAGAATATCTTGAAAGCAGCAGGACCAATGTCTGGCCTACAGAGTAAGGCATCATCAAGGAATCTGACATATTTGATTGACACCCAGGTTTTGCCGTCTGAGAAAACCTTTGCATGTTCACTGTCACCTCCTTTGGCTATTTCTTGGTAGATACCCTGGCTGACCAGTGTGAAGTCATCATGCACCTGACTTGGATCTGGCCATGCTGCATAATAGCTGTAGTCGAGCAGTTCTTCACTTTCAGCCATTGAACGTAGCATTGCGAGTGCTGCTAAATACGCCTGGACAATGACATGTCTCATGAACACAGAATTCCACTGTCCTTTGGTGTCGGTCTTCCAGATCTCTTTGCGGTTGGAAGTCACAGCAAAGCAGCCGTTAATGTGGACTGGTAGGCCTGTTTTGATTCTGAGAGGTAAGTAACAAAACACCTCTCCGATTGGTGTGGTATTTGTCTTTACTCTCCATTTGCGATTCTCTTCTTCTGAGAGCAGGACTGCCACTCCTCCACAAGGCACTAGTCCAAGTCTTTTTCCGCTATCACTGAGGGAAAACTTGAGTGCCTCAGTTACGTCCATGCATGAGCAAATGAGCCAGTTGGTGACCTCAACTGCCTTTGGCGGCATTTCATCTGTGAGTCTTCTTGCCTGAACACCTTTAGCAGCCATTTCAAAGTACTGGTTAGGATCTTCCTCTGAACCTCTGAACAGTGGCGAATGGAGATCGACAATGCGTTTGAACACGTTGTGAAACTCCTCCACCAAAACGCGTATGATGCAGCCAGACTTGGGAACATCAGCAGGTACCCTGTTGGTGCTTGCTACTTTCTTCATAACCTTGGCTGCAGATTTTAGGATACTCAGAGGTCCGTATGAGGATTTGGAGGACCACACACTTTTGTTGATGGTGACAACATCTTGTGCTCCTGCTGGATTTGGTTCCTCATATTTCAGGTATTTTAAGACCATACTTCCAACATGCTGAGTAAACAGAATGAACCGATGGCCACATATGCTGAACTCATCAACCAGAGAATAGATGTCTGTGGTGTTGTAGTACAGACTACTGATTTCACTTACTGAGGCTTCCTGCTCTGTTCTGAACGGGAGTCTGAACAGTGTACCGTTGTACTTGTAGGGGGAGTCCTGAGCTAGAGGAAGCTGGCAATTGAAGACATTAATGAAAGGTTTGAACTGGTTGGGGAATTTTCTCAGCCTTTTCTGCTGTTTGCTCCAGTTGATTTTGATCCCTGGATTTGACCTGTCTCTGATGTGCTTGCTTATGTGATTGATGTTTGGATCAAACATGATCATGAACTCTCTGCTCATTATGATAGGGATATCAGTAATGTGATAAACTGAGTTGAAGCCCAAGCCAAACTTGCCAACTTTGTCTGCTTCACATCTCTTCACTGATCCACCTAACCTTGTGATGTTCAGAAAGTCAGTGTCTGAGAATACAGAGCTGTTGAAAGACCACAAGGAGGGCCCATGGCAAACAATCATGCCAGGGTCAAGGAGATTCTCCCGAATGTCAGGGTTTTTTCTCATGTCAATGAGGAAACTGCACTCTGTTGCACTTGCATCATCCGCATTCTGGAGGAGCTCTTTAAAAATGTCTGCTACAGATGGATATTCCTCCAAGATGTTCTTTATTCTCACTGTTAGAGGCTCTCGTTGGCCTGATTGTTCAAAGCCAAGGTTCTCTGGGTTTATCAACCTTGTGCTCAAACATGGCACCTTCAGCCACTCTGCTGTTTTCATGGGGATGTCATCATGGACTAGTACAATGGGCTCTGATGCATCCTCAAGCAAGTCATTCAAATCGTCAACTTTGATGTCACAGTAGGTGCATTCATGAATGGGCTTCATCGCTAATTTACTTGGGTCCTTGTAACAAAGAATCGGCACGTGCATGTTAGTATCTATAGGTATCTGATTGTTGTTCAGCCATCTCAGGATGTTGACTAAAAGAAGTATATCATGTTGGCTTTCCTCCTTGGTAATCTCTCCTTCACATCTTTGTCGGATAGTGCTGATGACTTCAAACACATGGCTTGACACAACCTCCTCAACTGAACCACAAAACTTGAAAAGCTTGTGAAACTTTCTAATTGTCTTTGGCAGAGAGTACAGGTAGGGCTGCAGGTCTAGATCAGGGAGGGGCTTTAAGACTGTCTGGCCAGGTGATGAGAATGTCTTCCCCGTCCACACCCAATCAAATGGCAGTGATTTCATTGCTTCTCTAGCATCTTCAAGATGAGCCTGCATGAAACCGTATATCTCAAACAAGATCTGCTGGAATTGATACCAATCCTCTGTGGTGAATGCTTGAGATTTATGCCAGTCATTCACAGCTTTTAGGTGCTGTAACACTTGATCCACTTGTGGCTCTACAGTTAGTTTCAGGGCCTTCTTCATACCTGCAGATGTGTGTTCAACCAGTGCTACTGAAGATCCCACAAGCACTGCATGGGATATGTCACACATCTCTGACAAAGAGCAGATATTGAGAGTATCTCCAACCCAGGCAAGGGATTTAGGGTAAGTAGGAGGCTTTTCTTTGCAGACAGGTACCCATTTCAGCTTTAGCAAAGATGTCTGAGCATCAGCTGATTTTACCAGCTTGGTTTGTCTGTTAAGTATTTGCAGGAGTGTTTTCGCCTTTTTGATTACAAAGTCCCACTCAGGCTCCTTGGTGCTTTGTAACTCCTCTATCTTCTTTGCCACTTTGAGTACATCTTTTTCACTGAGCTGTACTTCATTTCTTAGTCCCAGTTGTCTGAGTGAATGAAGAATATCAGAGGAAGATGTGAATGTACTTGTGGGAAACTTGGTTTTCTCTTCCATGTAGAACAGATTCTGTAGAATCTCCAGCTCAGGATCAAAAAGATCGGAGGCTTTGACTGACTTTCCACAAGGCATCTGAATAAATTTAAGAGCAGAAAGCCATCCAATCACAGATGAGTTTTCATTTTTTAGAAACGCCAGATGTTTAAGTGCCCAAAGCATGATGTGTGTTATCTCATCTGTTGTGTAGAATCCCCTCTCAATATCCTTAATAATCATCTTCAAACATTCTGTGGTTTTCACTTGTTCTACATTTAGCATCTTAATGAGGCGGATTGATTCCTCGTCACAGCAACCCACAAGATTTACGGATAATTTCACATCCGGTGGATACTTGGCTCTGTGATGTAAAGCTCTAGCTCCTCTCAGTGATGTAAATGCTGAAGTACCTTCAGAGCACGTCCCCACTTTCTCAAAGATGGATAGCTCAAGCAGGGTATGCTTTTCCCTCTCTGTAATGTCAGATAGTCCTGCAAGAAAGTTTCTGAGTGCAATCTTCGCTTTAACTGAGAAAGAAGAGACTTGGCTGGATAATCGTTGTGTTGGCAATCGATCCATAATTTGCAGGAGCATACCAGGAGAGGAAGGATGGATGTAATTCTTTAGCAGAGGGTGCTGCAAACATGAATCCAGCTTTTTTATCACTACTCCTCCAAGCTTTTCCATGATGTCAAGAAGGTTTTCAGAAAGCGACGACTCTTCCTCATCCACAAGAATTATGGGGGATGGAATTTTGAGACGTAGAAGCTTAACTATATCAATGCTTTCCTCAAGTGGCACACGTGGGATCAAAGGCATGTCTTCAAAGGTACTTAGGTCATCAGCAAAATGGATATAGAGATGCTTCCAAATCATCTTCAGCCAGGAAACTGTGGGATGTTTCAATTCTCTGTTTCCAGGTTCCCATTGGACAATGAAGTCTCTAGCTGGCCAGGCTGTTGATAGGATCTCCTTGATGAGTCGAGCTGATCGTTCAGGGTTCAGCTCTTGTAGCTGAGTGCAGGGTCTTCCTGTTCAAATAACAAGGAGAAATTAAATTAGCCTCAGTTAATATTGTAATAAATGTTAACTATCAAAGCAGACAAAATAAGGTTTGTTGGTATTGCAGCAGTCTGAGGAAGAAATTTAAACTGTCAAAATTGTCTTAATAATCCATTAAATTAGTTTCTAGATGCACAAACAGTCACTCGTAAATGAATTTAGTTAAAAAATGACTAAATATGAATAATTAGTATATTCATACTTAAAATTCAAGACTTACAGCAATATTGCAGCACATTTTGCTGTAACACATGTGCACAAAAATGTTCTGTACACGCACAAACAATGTTCTGTACATGCACACGCACGCGCACGCACACACACACACACACACACACACAGACACATAACACACACACACACAGTTTGTTGAATTCATACTAAAATCCTGTCAATCTTGAACCCATTCTTACCAGTCAATGTAAAGGAAACCATTTCTCAAAGACACACATTACTAGAAAAACCCTGCAAGTCACCATGACCCACTACAAGAAACCTGTGTAAAATAAGTCTGAACCATGATGAGTGAATGTGTTTAAGGACAGGATCTTTCAGAAACTACACGGATGTGAGTTGTTGTTTATTTTACTTCCCATATCTGTTAAAGTGCTGTCTTTGCAGTTACCACGGTGCATTAGTTAAGGGTATTAGTAAAACGTTTCAATATTTGGCACATATTGAAATACCTACCTGAGCACCCCCAAAGATATTGTTGCACTGTAATTCAAGGGACACATGTTTAGGGTTTTGGGATGAGTTTTACTCTGTTTGTCTTTCTTATGTCTATTTAAAAAACAAATAAAAAGAAATCAAATAAATACCTTTTTTTAGATCTACACAATCACACCAAATAAGCATTTTCCCCTGCTAGACATTTTAGACACAGTCAGTTAAACACAGGTGTAAGTATAAACATTTATAAAATAGTTCTTGCGCAGAGTGAGAAGGAGAGTGATCAGAGGATCATTGGATGTCAGGGAATCTGAGTATCTCTAAAGTGGTAGTCTAACATCATCCACAGGGGTGGGGCAGCAGAGTGGCAATACTACACTTCTTTGAAAAACAATCCACATTTGCTCTGGTTAAATGCTACATTTTGAATTACAATAGTGTCTGTGTCTTTCATTTTGTGTTTAAAGGACACATCTGTTACTCAGCATATTTCCTCAGGCTGGCTCGGTGCCTTCTTGTCATCAATAGTTGAGTATGGCAGCGAGTGCACACAGGATCTGAGGATGTGGAGCAAAAAAAACCCAACTCTTCCATGAATCAGCATGCTCACTCTCTCTTTCCCTTTCACTCCTCGATGATCTGTTAGCAGAGACTTTAAAGCACTGCTGGCACTGCAGGAGAGCAAGGTGACCCAGTGCTACTACAACATAGCTGAACCCACAAAGTCATCACATCAGTTTATATTTATCATACTTTGCACAGTGCTTTAAGCTGCGCCTAAAGATCTGTGAATTTAATCACAGCTTTACTGTCCAGATCCTATTGTTAAGATTACAAATACATTGGTCAAAGTAGTTTACAGTATAAAAGTCTCCTGGTCACTGCTTGGGATCAAGGTTATTTATACATGTATTTGTGTGGAAGAGATTACGTGTAAATTACATTACCTCTGCTTTTGGCTGCTTTCTTCAAAATGTCCATCACTGAAGGTTCAATGCTCTCCATAATGAACCGACCCTCGAGTCCCGGATACAGAGATCTTCGGATGAAACAAAAGGAAAAAAAAAGAGAATTTTTTTACGAACCCTATTGTTCGTGTACATGTGTTTTAATGTTGAATAATGTCCATATGCAACGCTTGATGCTGTCATTGATCTCGTCATTTGAGTCCAAATAAACCCAATAAAATTAAAGAACAATGCAATATAGATCTGTATGAGGTTTGTTTAAAACAACAAACTCCTTTAAATACTGAAAAGAAGAAACACTAAGGGCCAAATTTAATGTAAATGTGCATGTTGCCGGTGATTCAACTTGTGTTTTCAATTTGCATGTAATGTCTGATATTAAAAGGCAGAAGCAAAGCCACTAGCCTAATCAAACAATCAATCAACATTTTCATCTGCTTTAAAACTCGTCTTTGAAGTAACCTTACTACTTCTTCTGCTTTTGTGTATGAATAAAGGACAGATGCACCGATGACACATTGACTGTGACTTCTCAGCTGGTGCACCTGTTTAAATCCAACTTAAATGACAAAATGTGCTCTTCCTTTCAGGTAAAAATACTATGTTGTATTGTTTCCAGCTATTAAAATCATTTTTGGAAGTGAAAAGGTAAATGTATATTAGGGAATACCTAAATTATTGAGGTAATTAATAATTAGTGAAGTGAAAATACACTTTTTACTTTATCTCTACCTGGGGTACTCTTCAGATGCAATGTAAATTGAGTCCTTTTCACTGACAGAAGATGAAAATGTTGTGAATGTCTCATCTTGCAGCGGCAGGAGCTCCAGTCCTATGAGGTCACTGTAATTGTCGTCACTAAGCGCAAACTCCAGCAGCAGCAGCTTCTCCTGCGAGGGACCTTTGTGTTTGTACTTCCTGATCACCTGCCGCAACAAAGATGGAGTCACTTTCTTTACTTCAGCGGACTCAGTCGCGTGGGCAGACAAGACAAAGTCCACGGCAGCGGGCACCTTTGCCACCTGCGTCCCTGAGCTTTGGAGGTAGTTGATCACAGTCTCTGAAATGTCGTCGTCTGTGTCCAGCTCTGAGAACACAGCCTGGTCCACCCGGATCCAGCTCTCACTGAGGGAATAGATGACCTGCTGCTGTAGCAAGTCATGAAACAGCGGCTGGAGGATGGGTTTCCAGCGGGACTTGACCTGCTTAGGATCTGGCCAGGCCCCATAGGTCCCTGTAGGGGCCAATGGAAAGTCTTGGTCCTTTTTTGTCTGTACCCTTTTGATAGCTTCAGTGATGAGCGCAAAGTAAGCCTGAGGGATGACGGTGATTATAAGCAGCTCATTCCACAAGGCCGCCGGATCCCTCCACTGGTCCACTTCCCGCCACTTGATACTCCTACGGTTGTCTGTGAGGCCGAAGAAGCCACTGACATGAACCGGAAGCCCCGTCTCGCTCTCCTCCCCGGGGGGGAGAGGGAGGAAGCAAAAAGCTCGTCCTGAGAAGCCTGATGTGGCACCTTTGTCTTCTTCATTGATCAGAGTGAGAGGCAGCGCAATTCCAATGTTAGGCATGAATTTCAAATCATCTGCCAGAGAGTCCAACTCAGCACACATTCCTCTGCCCCCAACTCCATTACAAACCAGCCACGTCATCCTCTGAGTCTCTTTAGCCATTTCATCCTGAGTCTCTATGTTGACCTGGTAAGTCACACACGTGATGGTAGAACTGGGAACCCCGTTGCTGTAGCTGTCTATAGCCTGGCCCAGTGTCTTCAGTGCGTTCGGTCTTTCCAGCTTATCATCAGTGTTCTCTGTTGCTGTAACCTGAAACAACATGCGCTCTGTACCATCAGACTCACGCACATGCAAGGAGATCTTCTGAACACTCTTGAGGAAGAGGAGCACTGTGTCTGCATCCGCTTTGAAAGACTCAAAGAGCTCCAAAACCTTTTCTTTGTTGTAAATGTTGCCACTGAGCTGGGAGGGTTTCAGGCGGAGCGGGAAGCGGAACAATGTTCCAGGAAAGCTGCCTTCCTTGATGGTTTTCTCAGCGCTTCCAAACATCCCAATGTAGGGAGTAAACTGGTCAGCCAGTTCTGTGATCTCCTTAATGTCTGTCTTCAAGTTCCAACACTGCCCGGACTCATGAACTCCAAACAGGGTCTGATGAGGGTCCAGCATGGCAATCTGGTCTCCACTGAATATACTGGGAGCATCTAAACGGTAAGAAGAAAAAAAAACAATATATATATATATATATGGCGTAAATTCTATGTAGTTCAAGAGCTGCAACAATTTTAAGTGTCCGCTGTCAAGCAAAAATGGAAAAGATTCCCTGTTGTGAGGATTCGTTGCCCTTTTCTGTGTTTTATATGTTTGTAAACTAAATATCTTTGGGCTTTGTACTGTTTTTCAGACATCAAAAGAAATTTGAAGTTGGCACCTTGGAAATTGTGATGGCCAGTATTTTAATAATTTGTCACATTTTATCGACCAAACAATTAATTGAAAAAAATACTTAATTTTAACATAAAAAAATAGAAGTAGAAATATCTTTCTTTCCAGCTTTTAAATATCTTACAGTAACGATATTCCAGGATTTAAGAGATGCACAGCTTGGTAACTTTAACAATATTTTTACAAAAACTGTCTTTTATATAATTTGAAGAATTTCTGGACATAATTTTCTCTGATTTGATTCTGATGTACAACTCAAATTAGTCATTTACAATGCATCTTAATAGTATTTTTGCCTAACTGCTATAACAAAAAATGTATATGCAAACATTAAAAGAGTTAAAGAGAAAACAAATTGTCAGTGAAATTCTTTACACAGAATATTCTTAGTCTCTAATGACTGATTCCACATGAGGAAACAGGCTGCACTGTAAGTAACGTTTGATAACAGAAATTATAATAATCACCTGTAATATGGTACACAGAATTGAAGCCGATTCCAAATCGACCAACTTTCAAAGGATCCTCTCTCTTCCTGCTCCTCGCAATTTCCTGAATCCCATTCCAGTCTTCCACAGTGAACACAGCATCATTGTAGACGTACAATGCCGTACCTGCAATAAAATAAAGTTCAAACCAGGTTCAGCATAAACCATTGAGGACTAAAGCTGCCATTATAATAAATAAATGAATAAATAAATAAAAATGTAGAATAAAATGATCAAATGAATGTGCAGGTTAACTTAAACATAAATAAATATGCACAGACATAGAAAAATAAAAAGATTAAATGTATGTATTTATTTATTTGACAAATTACTTATTGTGTTCATTAATATCCAAATTAAATTATTTATAATTTAATCTTTTTTTGTTTAAATGTATTTCTGCTTTTATTTATTTCCCTATGTGTTCATTTCCTTATGTATTCAAATAAATAAAAACATTTTATTTATTAATTTTTCTATGTTTGTGCATATTTATTTATTTTCAAATCAACCTGCACATTTATTTGATAATCAAGGCTTTTATTTTTAATTTCATTCCTTCTTCTTTCTTGGAGTCATTTATTTACTATAATAGCAGCTTCAGTCCTCCATAATAGACTAGTTAAGACAACCTACAAATACATATACAGTAAAGGTACATTGTAAAATGTATTATTTAAATAATCCTTGTAACAAAAGCATTTGTTTTCCCTGTTTACAGGGAGGACAAAGCCGAGGATCAGCTACAAAGCTTAATGATACGTAAGCAGGACGGATTCACACCTTGATGCTGAGCCATGTCAGGTGACCACAGTGACTCCACGCCATACTCCGTCTCATCGTACATGAACTTGACTTCTGTGGCACCAGCATCCTCTGCATTTTGAATCAACTCCTACAAAATAAAACACAACAAATACGTACATTTGTGAAGGCAGGGCCTTTTATTGTGTAATGTGCACGAAGACATCAGCTAATTTAGTGGATGCTTTTATCCAAAAAGCCTTAAGGTTAAAATGAGCACATTATTAGAGTGGATGGCACCAGCGGGACCTCACCCCTTTACGCAGGCAATGTTGCTACCATGTATGGTAATATAGCTGATGCCAGCAAGTAAAGCCAAAATAAAACTATGCCCTTTGTTTTTCTGCAAGCTTGACATATTTTCCCTCCCCAAATCCCATGACATCAGTGTTATTGACTATAGTCTTTGTCTGGGAGGAATCTCAACCATAGCCTGTTACCACAACAACAAAAAGAGAGAATTTCTACGGAGAATAAAAACGATATAATCTTTCCTGTTTGAGGGAATTGAATCAGCACAACGTCCACAGAAAATATGCAAAATATATCTAATGTCTGTGAAAAATGTGAAATAATATTGTAGCATGACACTTACTTTCAGAATTTGTCCACCTTCAGGGTACCTCCTCAGGATATCTTTCAGAAATTCCACTAGTGGTGGTGTAGTCTGTCCAAACCTCCCTGTAAAAGCCAAGCTGAGTCAGCCTCACAGTTGTCACAATTGGTTATTTCGAAGAAATGCGGTGGTTGTAATCCTACCTCCCCCTTGAAGGCCTCTTCCCTCTAGTGTGATGGATACTTCTGGGCTTCCAGCAGGCACCAAGGCCCCAATCTGCACACTATCATCCAGCTGGAAGGTAGGATGTGGAGACAACACATCATTTAACATACAACAAAAATGTGCTTTATTGAGGAAAACAAATTCATTTGAATGGTCTGTTCTGTTCTATGGAGGAAATGTAACAAAAAAACACTCAAAGTAATTGATTTAGGAGACTGTAACAAACTGCCCTGTACTGTGTGTCAGAAATGTTTTATTTGCGAAAGACAAAATGAACAGATTACTTCTGCCATAAACTCTTTCTTTTTATTACTCAATGCACTCTTCAAACCGGAACTGACTCCTAAACGAAATTAATGTGTCATCAGTCTCTTTCGGCTGCATTATTGCACGTATGAGTGTGATAGAAAACCTTGTCCTGGTGCATCTCTCAGAATCGATGCAGTAGGGAGCCAGAGCTGGCACCAGGCCCAACACTGCTGCTCCGGCCGTTTGAGGCTTTTCAAGGTGACTGTGACCCACTGCGCTCAGCAGTCTTTGCACATCAACATGCTTGTCTGGCAAACTGAGCTCTGCATAAGCAAATCTCTCAATAGTCTTCCTCATCATGGTCAATGCACAGTGTAATAATCATTTGTACAACTCAGGATGAAGGATATTAAGTCTTTAATGTCATATTAATATGGGAAGCAAAGAGCTGACAAGCTATAATAGACTGAGCTGTATTCTTGTCTCAACATGTCAAAGACGTGAGAAATGTGCCCAAAGAGAACATACTCAGACAATTTAATTTAATGTCTTGTGCATTCAACATCCATCTCGAGAACTCTCTCTCTAACAAAGATGTATATCTACTGGTTTAATATATAGAAGTGTTTTACCTCATTTGGCCAGTGGACTGAATCTTTTATTTAATTTGAGAGCACCCACAGGCAATTCAATTGAAGAATGCTTTTGAAACTCACTGAGAACAAGCTAAACTTGCCTTTCAGTTTCTCCTAAAAGAAAAAAAACACACTCCACTGCTAATACAGTGTCTGGCACAGTGCCTCCTCCATCAGACTGCTGCACATTTGAATTGAGTTAGGCAGAACAGGAAGAAAACTTGAACTTACATCTGGAGGGAGCAATGGAAATCTTTTTAATATATTTTTTTCTTCTCTGGGAAACAGTTCACATTATATAATACTAACAGTCAAAACAGAATTCAAGACTTAAATGATCCTTTTATTTAAAACTCTTGTCTGAATTGTAGGATCTGACCTTGTGGTGTGTGTGGTACTAATGTCTAGGTGTGGCTTGCAGCTAATTTCTGCGTATGAGATCAGGGGGGGGGGGGGCTGCAGAGCCCCGACCACCACCTGGTGTTTTCCATCAGCTGAGCCCCGAGACAGGATCAACAGTTATGTTGGGCCATACATGGACCATGGGATGGGCCACACTCATCCCAAGAACTTTACAGTACATTTATCTGCCACAAAAGTAACTTATTAATCAAAATGAACACTAATAAAACATCTGTTTGATCCAAAATCAGATTTTTATCGTAAGATATTTCAATAAAATTGTATTAAAAAAAAACAAAAAAACATTTCAGGGTAGAAGAGACAATTATTTGAAAATGTTGAGAGTTACTCTGGAGGTGTATATTAGCTTTTATTTGTACTTTTTTTTTCCTTCCATATGCTTGGATTTCAGTGAGTAAAAAATTGCATTTTGTCTAATACACTTGAACGATGAGGTGTGTAGTCATGTTGCCCACAGTATGAGACGGATATTTGACTGTAGTCCTCCGAGCTGATTTCATAATAACTACATTACAGTAAAGATTAAACAAGATGAGATAGATACGGCCATCACTGTGCTCCAATCAGGCATAAGATCAATAAGAACATTAAAAGGATTCAATTAATTCTTCACAGCAACAACACCTCTAAAATGTAAGGGAAACTTGGCTCACAGCATCTGAACAATGGAGGCACTGTTGAATGTTTTAGGTCACATTATTAGTCCTGCAGTTACAGCACGCGGTTATTAAAAGATCTGTTTTCTGCTGCTGGCAATTATCTGCCTTCCAAGTAAAAAAACCTATAATTCCTTTTCTCTAAAATGTGGCAAAACCACAGAGCAGCAAGCAAAACAATTAGCCAAGAAGAATACAAATAATGTGACCTTTACAATACTCCAACATTATAAACCTGTGTCATGAGTACTACTGTAATTTATAGCAACAAAGAACAACGACAATGTCAAACTTTTACCCAACACTGAGTGTGATAGGATCCCGATTACACACTTAATTATTGCAACTAGATTTGTGTGTTTTGTCTTTGGACAACGCATATTTTTGTGACTGAAAATAGTTTAGGAAAGCCTTCCAGTACATAACGAAACAATAAACAAGCAACTCACAAATGAAAAATATCAGCCTCAGTGTGTGAACTCAATGAACTGATATCTTTCTTAACTAACAGCCATGTTGCTAGATCATTTGGATCAGTTTGTGTTGTAACAAATTGCCTATGATATTCCTACCTGGAAAAATTACCAATTGCACATTTCGGTATGTGATAGTAGTATGTTTATTCTGCGGTTATAGGCGAGGGGGAAACATACCACTCTCCCATTGTGAGTCAGCTGTTGCTCTTTGACCGGCAGGTTTGTCTCCTCGTAGAGCAACTGTTTGACACCTTCTACACATGTGAAGGGAGAAACCTGGTAGGACCTCAGGCCAATGTACTGGTGACGAACTGTCACCCGTGGCAGCCTAAAAAATAGAAACACAAATTGTAGCATGAAGTTTGGATTGTGATAAAATTGTGTGGGGTGCGGCTGGAGCTTTGGAATCGTTCATCGTGATGAGAAACATTCTCATAAGTTGTCTGAAGACATTTTGTTTTGAATAGTTTTCATTTGATAGGGACGGTCACAAACAGGAAACATCGGCAGAAAGACGGGTAGGAAATGCAGTTATGTGGTATTTGTCTTAACCACCAGGATGTCCTAATGCTTAAACGCTTTTGTTTTGTTTATTGTGCACGTACAATATTAAAGTGGTAATAGACGACTTTTCAACTCCAACCCCCAAAGCGTTTCCAAGTGGTATCATTCACAAAGACAACCGGATGGCTTTCCCTTTTCCTCTGAGCCTACTACTAGCGACTGATTCAGACCATCAGGGAAAAAGCAGGAAATCTATTCAAATACATTATAATGTAATTCATTCGCAATGCTGCTGAGAGTAATCACAGTCCACTGCTCTTCTGCCAACAGCACGGGGTCTCTCCCTCGCTGAAATTGACACAACCACTTAGCTTTATGCGAACGATTGCGCAATGACGTCACCAATATGAGCGTATGACGACGATGATGGTGATTTTTAGTGACTCATGGAGCTAGTGCCAGCTACTTTTTTTTTTAAAGCTTTGGCAACATTACAAAGGACACAAGCATTTTGTTTTCCACGGCTTTGTGCTGTAAATCGAGCCTTTATTGTCCCGGGAGATCTTACCTGGAGTTGCACACTGAAAGCTTTTAGTTTGAGTTCTTATAGGGAATCAATCTATCTATCCAAATTGATGTAGAACACTTAAATGAAACCCCTTGATGTTTGCATTGACAAGATAGTCACTGTAGTTTAATAGCAGAGAACGGGAGGTCAAAGATCAAACTTGATCGCAAATCTAGAGGATGCCATTATTGAGTCATTATTGATCAAGGTTTAGGTTAGGAAGAAACCTGAGAATGGAAACCATGGTCCATTAGTGCCATTTAGTCATCTGTATTAGGCTCTAGATTTTGGTTTTAGGAACATCACCTTCACAGCCTGCAGCCTTACTGCACTGAAGTGCTGCAGGGTGAAGTAAAACCTGTAAAAATGTTGATTTATTGCCTCCTCAAGAGAGTTGTTCTGTTTCGCATCACTAGACCTTTGTCGTTTTGTTGCTGGTCATCTCTGCTTTCATGACCATTCATTTGGCTACCATCCACTCTAGAATGGACCGTGCTGCTATTACTTTTATTTACTTATCTTCACATATACACATATATAAAAAGTACGAATTTAAGAAAAACATTGTGCAGGAGAGTTTAGAAGCCAAATATGACTAGTAAAAATACCTTCCCTATTAGCTATCAAGTCACACTTAAAAAAGAAAAGGATAAAAAGTTAATAAAAAAAAAAAACTAAGAATGCATAATTGATTAAAGTTAGAAGACTAAGCAGTAATAGAAATATTAATAGAAATGTACACTATACATTGAGGTTTATGTTTACAAGTTGGGATGCATTACAATTAAATCCATGAAGAGTTATAAATCTTTTCTAATTAAATTCCTTTTCAGATGCTTTTTTGAATAATGACAATGTAGATGTTGACTGTGGTGATGGAAGTACGTAGGTCGTTCCTCTACATTTCAATGAATATTAATTAAAGGAAGTCCGACAATACGGGAGATAAAAGTCCTTAGAGTGTCTGGTGCAATATGAGTAAAGTAGCAAGTGTAAATAATTATAGATGAATACACAAGTCTGGTATACTGTTCACATTACACATTGATAGATCGCTCTAAAAAATCACTCTTTCGGTTGAGGCAAGGAAAACGTAAACATCAACCTGTCAACACAAATATTCTGGTTTATTCAGCAGCAGGGCGCTGGACCCGTGCAGACAGGTCCACAGTGCTGCATAATTCACTGGAGTGGGTGTGGCAGCCATGACAGGATGCTAGTGTGTGCAGCAGCCCATACTGAACAATACTGTGGTGCCTTAGGGTATGAAGACAGATACAGACCGTGCAGAGGGACACAATGCACTGGTGAACATGGGAAATGTTGTTTTTTCCTATTTTCTCTGTGTCATGAACAACCTGAACAGTGTGGAGGGCCTTTCAGTTGGATGCTAGAAATGTTCCCATTAATAGTTTAGAGTATAAACTTACCAGGGGTCTGGACAGTTGGCCATCTCGTTGCTGCTATGTGTCCCCGCACACACACATTGATGGGACTATCTTCTGCACCGGGCGCAGGAATACTCCACCCGCAAAACGGCTGTCGCGAGACAAATAGAAAACCGTTATTTTCCTCAAAAAACACCTGTCTGATCAGTATAACTGTGTGATAAATATATGTTTGGCTTGTTTGGTGATGTGTAACGATACAAGAAGACTTTGAAAAGCAATTTGTTGTTGTGACTGTGGCTAAGAGGCTTTCTTTTAACCGTGTATCGCCGGTGCCGGGTGGTTTTGTTTAGCCTCTTTAGGGAGCGTTATCCCAACAATCCCCCTACTCACTTGAATTTGTCCGGTGCGCGCCGTTAACGGTCCTCTGAAAAGGCTGATACATCTCACGACAGGCTGTGTTCCTGGAAACAATAACAACAACAACAATAGCAAGTGACATGGTTAATTCCCCCGCAACAACATACTAACTCCTTCAAAGGCGATGTTCTAATAATAATGAATTACCCTGCTGAGTGTAAGAGCAAAAACTGTGGAGGCGAAGCGAGAGGGTTCCCTCCCGGTCACTTCCGCTTCGTCTGAAACCCACATTCGCAAATTCTGGTCTTAAATACCTCTTGTCTTTTCGCTGGGAGTCCACAAATATGTATTATGGAAACTACTCAATACATATTTATTTTAAAGGTTGATTTTGTATTTTTATAAGCATCTGCTACTTCTCTAACTAATAAAGAATGGTGAGAAACAACATTTTGTTTTGCGCATGCGTAGTAAGGCAAGAGTTTATTTAGCCTAGCTGGTACATTGCAGACAGACACAGAAAATAAAAAAAATCATAAAAGAGAAAAAAATAAACAGTAGCTATACAGTACATTTACAGGATTTAAGAGGTGCAGAAGTATAAGAATGTAACATATTTAAAATAAAATAAAATACTTTTTTTTTTGCCTTGATTTAAAAGAACAAAGGGTTGAGGCAGACCTTAAGTGTTCTGGAAGTTTATTCCGGATCTGCAGTGCATAGAAACTGGAAGCTGCTTCTGCATGTTTGGTTCTGACCAAACATGCAGGGGGACAGTGAGCAGCCCTGTCCCAGATGATCTAACAGCTATGGGTGGTGGTAATAGGCTGATTTTGTATTACTGTTGATGTGGAAATTTAGGTCAGATTCCAGAACTAGGCCTACATCAAGTTTTCTAATAAGCTTACTTATAGCATCAATCTCTTTATTTATTCTTCTAAGTATTGACTGTTGCTAACTGTTAGCTATAGGCTTACTAACTATATTTTGATACTGTAAATCTGTACCCATGGTTCAAGTTTATCTCTAACACAGTTAAAGTCACATGTCTGCAGAGGCTGTGAAGAATTAAAGAGCTCTCACTCTGTCCTATTTAACTAGCCCAGTGTTCTGGAAGTAAAACTATTGATAACTGCAGTTAGAGTACTGCCGAGGCTTGGGTGGGCTTGAGACCATCTATTCAAACAGTGAGCATCTGTGCTGAAAGGGTTGATTGATAGAATTTAGAGCTGCATTAATTGATTTTTTTTTTTTTTCAGGGCAGCTATGGAGGACCAAAGCTTCCATTATAACAAATAAATAAATAAATAAATAAATAATAAATGTATGACTCAACAAAGAATGACAATACTAATAAATAGAAACTGAAATAAATGTGAACAGAAAAGAATAAATTGGAAAATATTTAAATACAAAAAAACTAGTGCAAAAATAAGAAGGCTAATTTGTCAAATAAATACATTTTATTTACTTTTTCTATTTGTGTACAAATGTATTTATTTCAAATGAACCTGCATATGTATTTGACAGTCGAGTTTTATGTTTCTACATGTCTTTCTTTATTATTTTCTTTATTTCTCTGTGCAGATGGCACTGCAGGTTGTAAGTGTGACACACATATTTACCACCAGTGCTTACTGCTGCATTACTTTGATTAGCCTGAGCGGCTTATGCCACTGAATTCTGGGACTTGTAGTCAGGACACCAAAGGGCTCAGACGCCAGCACACTGCAGTCCAAGATGCGCAGATCAACTTTGTAGACGCGAATCAGACGGCTGTTTCGGCCTATCTCCATAAAGCTGATTAGCCACATTTTACTAAGGCTAGATTACAACCTTTTACATTGCAATAGGCAATATCTTAAAATCCCACTGTCCATTTATTTCCATTTAAGTTGGTTTTGATGCTGACTCTCCAGAGGATGCTCTGATGTTGGTATGTGATGCACAGACCATACACAATCTCCATAATGTTTTGAAAATATCGTTCAATGTGGTGCAAAGCTATTGACAAAACCAGCAGCTTTACATAGAAAAGTGACATCATCACCTCAAAGTCAAGGTCTCCCAGCACCTTTAAATATAAACTGCTCTTTGTGGCATCATGTTGGGTTTCCCGAATACACGCACTCAGTCTACTGAACATCGTCCTTTGCAGGAAAAAGACTCTATAGCAGTCCTGTGCTGTTCAGAACACAGTAGCCTACAATAAGAGACAATATGCTAGATAACGTCAAACTTACCAGAATACTTCAATTGCAGCCGCCCAAGGCCAGCGATTTTCCATCAAGTCATGTGTTTCCAATTGAGAAACGTATTCGTTGTTTTGTAAGCTTCACATATTTGTATTGCTAGAACACATTTCCTGGTGCTCTATCACATCTTAATGCCGCATTGGAGAGAGAGAGAGAGGGACACTTACATTGTAAAACCAGCAGGCTGGCAGCAGCATCAGTGCAGCATCTCTGTCCTGTCCTCTGCACCGCAGCAAAGTTCCTTTGAATGACCGCATAAATAGCACAGTGCCCGGCCTGAACACTTCAGAGGTGGTGGTTTGAATGGAATACGTCTTAGGATGAGATGTGAAACAGTCGGGAACACCTCTGGACAGTTTCATATACTGCAGGTTTTAACGCGCAGGTCTCTTAAAGCGACAGCTGCGGTATGAAGCTCTGATGGGACACAACACACTGGAACACATTTGGGATGGGCATCAGTGAATAGAGCAGAACAGAAGAGAAAAGAAAACACTTGCCAAGTAACATGCAAGTTGTCAAGTATGCATACATATAATAGAATACTTTATAATAGAATATAGTATAATTATAGACTGTTCAGTCTATGTGCAGAATAGAATATTATAGAATAGTATAGAATATAATCATAGACTGTACAATCCATGAATAGAATAGAATAGAACAGAATATAATAATAGACTGCACAGTTTATGAATAGCATAGCATAGAATATAATAGAATATAACCATAGACTGTGCAGTCTAAGACCAGGATAGAAGAGAATCATAGACTGTGCAGTTTATGAATAGCATAGCATAGCATAGAATAGAATAGAATAGAACTATAGACTATGCAGTCTATGAACAGACTATAATCATAGACTATGCAGTCAATAGAATATGATATAATCAAATAGAATAGAATCACAGACTGCACAGTTTATGAATAGCATAGCATAGAATAGAATATAAATATAGATTATGCAGTCTATGACTAGAATAGAATCACAGACTGCACAGTTTATGAATAGAATAGCATAGCATAGAATCATAGACTGTGCAGTCTATATAATAGGATAGAATCAAACAGAATAGAATCACAGACTGTGCAGTCTACGATTAGAATATAATATAATTAGTAGTCATAGAATAAAATAGAAGTCCACTGGCCACTGAACATAATTTCTGTGGAGTGTGCAAGAAATATATATCATATTAAATGCCCATACATTTCTTAATGACAAACCTGCCCAATAGGCACTTTATAGCAGACTACAGTAAACACTTTCAGCAGCAGTAAAGACAAACTAATAAAACATGACACCAACTTCCCAGTAGATGGAGCCAACTGCAAAGCTGGAGTCTAGCTGTAGGAGGGAGACTGACTGCAGTACAATACTCTCACAGCAAGATGCCTCATGTCACAGTGACATGCAGATCACTAGTGCACAGATTCAACCACAACGCAATGGAACTTAATACATACAGTGTAAACATTAGCATGAGAAATTAGACTATGTTTTATTGTGACTGCTACAGCGTAACACTATTCTATGATTTCAGAACAAAACTCATAAAACTGATGAAAGAATTATGACACGGACTTGTCACTCAACTTATGAAGTGGTAATAATAATAACAGATTTGTGTCATGTTGCATAAGACACATGAAGCATTGAGAATATTAATATTCCCCAAAAGGCAAAAAAGTAACAGCTAATTACATTTGCAAAGTAGACACTGATTCCCTGGAATTGATCTCCAACATGCCCAGACTTGTACAGTAATTGGCCACTTTTGCTGCAGTACTGAACTTTTGTCCTCTGTGTCTTTGCCTTGGTGCAGACACACAACACTGTGCACACCGCACTGTTTTTTTAGTTTTGCCAAGGGTTGATATGATAGTGTAGATTTGTGTCAACATGGCCTTTGTCACAATCTTCACGAATCAACTGTTGTAATTTAAAAAAAAACTTTTTAGGACAATGAAGACAATGTTAGTCAGAATATAAAATGTTTGTAAAAAGACTATAGGTAGGCCAATATAATATAATAGTATAATAACTGTGACATGTTCTTATGCATATAGATTAAAAGGAAACATCATCTTTACTGGATTCTTCCTAGTTAATATCTTTCTTTTAAAATGTTTAATATACATAGTGGGATTCAATTCACTTCCAATGTTAAATAAAGTCATGTGTATTAAACTCTTTGATAGATAAGCTGCCCAGCATTGGAAAAAAAGTCCTAATACATAATATGGAATGATTTGTGTCCATGAATGAAGTATCTACTTTCCAGCGTGCCCCGACCATGCAGAGAAAATCAGTAACTTGCCATTGAACCCTGCTCTCCCCCTACAGATGGGTTAACAAGTCAGTCGAAGTTCAGCCAATCCTGGAGCAGCACACTGACATCATGTCACCTGCAGCTGCAGAGATGAAAGCTTCCCAAATAATTTTATGTGCACAACCTCCAAATAGAAAGGCAGATTAGGCTACAAACCGGCATCCCATGTCAGGTGTCACCTTTAAAAAAAATAATAATAAAAAAGTTTGCAAATACTCTAGAAAAGTTAGTCTGTATAGTTATTAAGTTTCCTGTCACTTAAGGAAAATATGGAATTAAACTTGCAAGTGCGACCGGCAGGGGCAGTGTGAAGGACCATTAGAGGTCCCCGAACCACAGTTTTGAAGCAGCTTGGCTGGTGCTCAAAATTCAAAAGACCGACTGCCATGAAACAGGCATCAAATAAACCACACACACTCTCTCTCTCACACACACACACACACACACACACAGGGGAGAGAGAGTCGACTGATAAAAACCAGCTGAAAGGAAACGCTCTTATTGATCCAACTTTGTCAGTGAACGCTGTGTGTCTGTGTCCCCGGCTGTGGGACGGGACAGGCTGATCACAGATCAGATCCATAAAGCCGCCCCTCTCCTTTGATCTGTGCGGAGTCTAGTCCTCGAGCTGAGCTGCGGCTCTGTGTTGTTCTGGGCTGGAGCAGCAGCGCTGACATGGTGAGCGGACCGGTGCGGGAAACACACCAGCACACCTCTCACCGGTCTGCTTTCGACTTTTAACAACTTTGATCAAAAGCCTCCTCCTTTTTTTTTCTTTTTTTTTTTTTTCTTTAGCAGGTAAGAAGAGATTTTAATGAGTTTTTAGACGTTCGAGGTTTACGCACTTCCGACCAACGATATGGAGCTATCCTTCTGGTTCATGTCAGTTAATTTAAAGTCTCTACATAGACTATTAAAAGTATTATTGTACCTACAATGTAAGAGAAACTGACTATAAAGTCGCTTTGAAGTCACGAGTTAGTGGACTACAGACACTCTCAGTCGCGTTACATGTTCTGTATGGATGTGATTTTTAGTTTTGGATGTTCGCTACCTATTATGTTTTTATTACATTTTTTACTTTAAGATATTTTTTCATGTAATAGTCCTATGAGAGTCCTTCTCGTGTAAAGTTGTCGCAGCTGCTGATGGGACTTTAACCAAACAGCATCAATTAACTCTTCTACGGTTTGCACGTGCTTGTGCTTATAGTTTACTTGGTGCTTTACGTCATATACGTGCTTTTATTGTAGAGAAATATGTTTTTATATATGTTTAAACCCTTAATATCCAGTTTTCCCTTTTATTACTCCTACTGTAACTTTAGGGTTGGATATGACTGCTTTCTGTATTATAGCATTATTTATATTTATAATAATTCATCATTGGAGCTATATTGATATCTATACAGTGAGTGAAATATTAAAACCCATGACTCTATGTTCTTATGACAGCCATGAAATGGAAATGTTTTAGATGTGTGTGCATCGTTTTATACACATTTCCTCCAAAATTCAGCATGAAAAATGTATTTTCTTTCAAAACTTTGGACTCTATTTGAATATAAAATACATGTTTTTGTGCGTTTGAATAAAGATTGGCTACACTGCAAGTTAGGATTGACAGCAAGTCTTTAAGGGTTAAACCTGAACTTGCCTGTATTGGTGGTAATAATCAAAACAATGACAAAAACAAGTCTGATCCAACCAAATATGATTTTCTTCTTGATAACTTATTAAGTGTGTGTGTGTGTGTGTATGACAGTATAATAACTTAATCTCAGTCTTCTACTTTGTCGTTTTTTCAGCTGCAGGCAGCAAGTGGCTCATCAAAATGGTCTGGATCCTTCGACACACCCTCTCACTTCTATTAACTGTGCATGTCATATATTCAGCTCTGGTAAGTGTTTCATCAAATGTTTCATTTTGAACACAAGAAAACGAGAATTTAGTGTTAACCTATAAAATCTATTATTTCAACCGTATTTCGCACATTCTCGATAACAACTAGGCAATCCCCAACTACTGAAGAAAACGTCAAATTTCTCCAAAAGTGAAGCTGCAGAAGCTTCAAACTCTTAGTTTTTGCACAGTTAAAGTTGAACTGCACTGCATGCCACTGTGGGATCTGTAACGTCCTTGCTGGTAACACTGTGACAATGCAGAGTATCATTTTACCTTTGTCCACAGCACTGTCCCGATTGTATTTGCTATCTACATTCTAGTCTCTGGTTTTTGCCGATCCTTGTATTGTTGCTTGTGACTTATACTCTGCTGCTGCAACTATGGCGTTTTCCCACAGGGCTCATTAAAGTTTCATCTTATCTCATCCCAACAGTATCAGACTTGTTTTCAAGAAGATTTCCAAGGCGGGGGTTGATCCCCCTTAAACTATTATAGGAGAGATCTTGATGCATAGCTGTGGATTCAGTCTGCTTTTTCCGTTTTGGATGAAAGTGGTGATGAAATGCAGGAATCTCTAACTTTCACCAAATGACTGTCCCTCTCAGATTCCTGTGGGGGCCGAGGAGGAGACGAGAGAATGCAGAGAACAGGAGTACAAGGACCGGTTTGGGAACTGTAAACCCTGCAAGCAGTGTGATGCAGGACAGGAGCTATCAAAGGTTGGTACAAAAGGCTTTTGAACTTTTTCACCCAGGAACCTTTTCAATAGAGCTACTAAACGGAAAAAAAATATTGCCGCTTGTCTATTTAGGAAAAGGAAAGTGTAGTAACACAAGGGATCCATAATAGGTCAGTTGAATCAACTTCCTTAAACTGAAGAGAAGTGGGATGGATTATTCCTGTGGTGAAAAACAAAATCTCCGTAAAACCGTTGGGTTCATGAAAAGAACAGACATCTCTGTTTAGAAAAGTGTATCTTATAGGGAACCAACGTTATTTATTACTTCCTCTCTTTCATGCAGAGAACAGCCAAGCCGTTATTAGCTTTTGTAGAACACCGACCCCTCTTTAATCAGTCACACCCATACTTTTGACCTTCTGCAGCTGAATGGCTCCCATTGTTTTTCACCATTGCACCCTGTCCAACTTATTGTCTCCACTGTTTGAAGCAAGCCATGCCTAAGCTTGCTGCTCTTTCGACTGGGAATACAGTTTTTTCCACCACCTTAGCCACAGGTTTTTGTGTGCTTTGTACAAACAGGCCTCAATAGTGTCAGCTTAGTCTTTCCTCTCTGGCAGAAGCTATGCACCTACTTTTGCATGTATAGGCAGTGATGCAAAGGTGAGTGGAAGTATTATCACTGAATCAGTTTGTAGCAAGCAAACATATAAAGAAACCCCTTTTCACTTTTTGATTTTAACAGTAAATAATGTTACACCTCGAAACCTCTCACTCTTAACAAGTTCTCTTTCGTGTCATATGCAGCTTTGCAAGATGTTGTTACGTAAAGTAATTACACAATTCTACCTGCACAGTTTGTCTTGTTTCAATATTTAAAAACATTAGTACAGTAAAAATGTTAAAAAAAGACATGTGATTGTATAACATTCTTAACACAAGTTCAATTATAATGAAGGTAAATTAAACAATTTCAACCAATTTGGCACAGATTTCTTTTCTTTGTTTTTAAAGTTTACAAAACTGTAAAGAAAACTAAAAAGTAATCCCCACCCATCACTAAAATGTAAAACATCCGATTTAGACCTGTTGTCACTCCCAAAGTGATTTAACAGGTTTTTTTTTTATACATGCTATAAAACTAGCAAAAATATTTGAGACACCTCTCGGTATAATGCAATACAGCTCAACAGCCCACAAAACGAGCATGGAGTTAAATCAAAACAGTTTTTCATGAATGTAGGATTTATTGCACTGCTGTTGTAGTAGGTTTAATGAACTAGCAACTGAGTGTACATCATAATATACCTGCTGTTTATATAGTCCAAAGATACGGATGGGCCTAAGCAAACAAGATGGGACTGTACGCTAAATTCAGGTGAAAATGTTTCCTCCCTTTTTATAACTTAATTTCAGTCAATTATATAGTAAGGTATACGCTTAAGTTATAAAAATTAATGGCAGCTTTAAGTGAACTTTAAATGAAAAGCCTGGAAAACTGACTTTAGATGGGTTTACACTCTACTACATCTTTTAAGTACTAGTAAAAAAAAAACTCTGTCACCCTTGACATCTGTTGCACACATGCATTTAAGCCCAGTTGCCTTTAATCTCAGTGCACACAGACATGCACTCTGTGGTCGGTAATACGCTTCAGTAGTCCTCGTGTTCCCCCGCCAGCTCAACAGGCATGAATGCTGCTAGCCACTCTGGGGTCCTGGTTAATAATTGGCTGCCTCATTCTTTCTCTGAAGGTAGCGGGATGCCGGCTCACAGTGGCGACCTAGGCTTGCACTCGGAGAACGTTTCCCAGAGAAACAACTTCTGATCTGAGCTCTGCGTAACCAAGACAATCTGTGCATATTCTGAAAGGCAGGGCTGACTGTTGGGAGGGAAGCAGACTTTTGGAGTCACTCTGTGCAGCTGCCATAGAGATCCCAGAGGAATGTGCCCCAGTTTGCTCTGGAAGTTTGCCTCTGGAAGCCGCTCTTAGGCAAGCTGACAAACATCAATTAGCCCCTTCACACTAACTGTAGCTAAAAGAACCACCCACACAGAGGGAACATCCATTAAAACCAGTTATTCTTTTTCAGGCATATTTCATTCTAGGTTTCATTCATAGTGAGTTGAACTAGTCTCTTGTGCTGTGTCAAGCATGAAAGGGCAAGGGTTGAGCCGCTTTCCAGTGCATGCTGGAAAACTGCCAGAGGCACAAAAAAAAAAAAAAAGAGTCAGGAACGCACCTTTTGATGTGTCAAAATCTTGTAGTTTTTAGCATTTCCTTCAGCCACACTCCCAGAGCAAAGGACTTCTGAATGGTACGGCATTCTTGTGTCTAAAGAAGCCAGGCACAACACGAAAAAAGCTTTAAAAAGTGTAATAGAGAGAGGAAACGAGTGCAAGTGTGTTTGGGCCTAGGAAAAATAAGATGGGACTGAAAGCTACACTTCTCCCTTTTTATAACTTAATTATAGTTTATTATATAGGAAGGTATATGTTTTAAGTTATACAAATTAAAGGCAGCTTTAAGTATTCTTTAAATGAAAAGCCTGGAAAACGGAGTTGAGACTACATCTTTAAGTACGAGCTGTGCAGAACACTGCTTTAACTAACATGCATTGTTTTCAGCGTTGTTTCATTACCAGATCAGATGACTGGCCGCCCCCCTTGTGATTCACTCCTAATCTCAGAAATATCTCTGCGTCTGAACATGCTTCAGGTCCCAGCCAGCTCTCCCCTCCACTCTGCTGTTATGCTTGGCAGTCTCACCCAAACTAGATCAGGAGATAGGACAGGGAAATGGGATGTTGAGCATCTGCTTTTTTTTCGGTGGCTTTCATTTGAAATCACCTTTTTTAAAGTACAATATGGAGGGAAAGGGGGGGGGGGGCTGGCACATGTTGATTTGCTTCATGTCATTTTTTTATATTAATCTGTTTTACTTGCAGTTATTTTATACATAAATCCCTTTTTAGCTTTCTCCCCAAATATTGCATGATATACACATGATCTACTTGTAGAGACGTACATATATTGCCACTCGACTACTAGCAGATGTAAAGAGTTAATCCTCTGTTTTGTTTGTTTGTTGGTATTTTTGCCATCATTGTCTCCTCTACACACCGTGGAAACATTGTCTTTTCTGGGAGGTTTAACGAGCTGAATATATATTCTTTCGTTGGTATTGATTGTTTTATGGTAGTTATGTGTTAGAAAAGGCTTATACATTGTGCTCTCACCTTTTCATACAATAATAATTTCAACATTACAGATTACCACAGAGTATAGTCTTTCTTTCAGCTGATAAACTAGTCTCAATCAGTGCAGGATGTCAGCTCTGTAGAGCTTTGTTAGCAGAGATAAAAGAAGAAAGCGATCACTCCTTCATGATCCGAGCCGCCTGGATCACAGGGCCAGAAGTTGGCTTCGTTTTCCTTTTGTTTCAGTGCTCTGACCCGCTCGTGTCTATGGGTCATCAGCCCCCATCCTGCCATGTGGCGCCCCACAGGCAGAGCTTGTGCCAGTGCTGAGCTTAGATGTGGACGAATCATCACTTGGCCCCTTCCTTCATGTGGAAGTGGGCCCCAGAACCACTGTGTGGTACCCTACACAGTGGGCCTACAGCGCTTTCTTAAGGACCAGTATTAGGGTTGTGCTGTGGTAGTTTTCCAGCCTCCCCTGGCTCAGTATGAGCTTCATTCCCCTCACACAGGCTTGCAACAGTGGGCGGCCAAGTCTTCTTTATTCCGCCTTTCCACTCTTTATCACTCATCAGCCACCCCCTCTCTGTTTCTCACTCTTTCTCTGTTCCCCCCTCCCGCCTCTACTTTTCCCTTCCCTACCCTGCTAGAGAGCAAGGCCTTATATGGAGAGTTCATAACAACAGCTGCAATAGTACAGCCATAGCTGGTCCACCTCGGGCCAGGCCTGGCCCAGGGGTTCAATGTCAGGCTCACATGTGTTTGGCTGGAAGGACTGAAATCCTCATCTTCTGTCCCGACTCTCTGGTGCCATCACACAATCATCTTAACCTCCCGTTCTTATTTCTTGCCAGCCTGCTTCCCCAAACCTAACCCCCATATCAGACTCTTGTGCCCACATTCCAGCGGGACTGCATGGCATGCCCGGGCAGTGAAATGGGACACGGGCGAAGAGAGAAGAGAAGAGAGAAGGCCTGTTTGAAGCTGGCCTTCACTTTAATGATATATGACGCCCCACCCCCCTGTCTATCCTTCTGGCTTTGGATTGCAGTGTGCAGTGCTCCACTGGACAACAGGAGGGCAGCTGCTGTGGAGCTGATAATGAACGATCAATGTATATGTCATCCCTGCAGGGTCTTTTCACTGTGTGGCGTACAGTAATATCAGCTGTCATGTAAATGTCAGTTTGTCATTGAGGTCACCCGTCTTTCAACATAACTTTTAGGGATATGACCGAGGACCTATTAGAAAAGAGACAAAACAAGAATGACTTTGGCAGATGGAAATGAGCAGCTGGGGTAATAATTACAATTAATACATTCGGGGTTAATTCAGTAGTGAGATTGAGTTTCTCACCATAAATGATGCTTCTATTCTACACCCGACGTCTGTGTTTCTACAGTGGAAACAATGTGAAAAAGTGAATTTGAATCTAAACCTATAACTCATCCTACCAAACATAAAACATAGTTGATCCTCTTTTTATATTTTAGTCGTAGAAAACAATGTATTTTTCTTTAAAAAATATTTTTCATATCTTAGTTTTTGCTTGATTCAGGTGAAGAAATCCTCAAAAGGTGGTTCAGCAATAGATCAGTCACATAGTAGTAGGAAGCTGTGCTTTTTAAGTGCCTTTCCAATTGTTAAAGATGACAAAAAGAGTATTCATCCTATTTTCTCCATATACCTCTCCATAATCCTTGCCCCCTTCCTGAAGCGTTTCCTTTGCTTACTGGCCACTCAATCAACGGGACACTCACAGAGTCTGCTTGGAGAGGGAGTCGCACAAAAACGCAGCAATAAACTTGCAATAATACAACAGTGGGTGTCCCCCAGGGCCTTTATTATTCAAATGCCTGGCCTTTCTGGGTCTTGCAGCGGAAGGCCGCTCATTCATACTGAGAGAGTCAGGGAGATTATTGCCAGTGTAAGATGGACTCTCAAAAGAGGCAGGCTATTGTTCTCTCCTGATCCCGCGAGCCAAGATCATTCTTTAATTCAGACCCCCGGTAGTCCACATTCAAGCCCCTCTTTTCACCAGCTGCACATCTCCCCAAACCACGACCCCACCTCTTACCCGGTGTATTTCTCTCGTTAATCCCCCCAGGAATGTGGCTTTGGTTATGGAGAGGATGCCCGGTGCGTGCCCTGCCGGAGCAGTCGCTTCAAGGAGGACCGGAGCCTGCAGAAGTGCAAGCCCTGCCTGGACTGTGGACTCATCAACCGCTTCCAGAAGGGCAACTGCTCCACCACCAGCAACGCCGTGTGTGGCGACTGTCTGCCGGGGTGAGGGGGACAGACACAAGGATTTGACTTTTCACAATGATACTCTGACAAAAAAAAAACAAACATGTTACAACACACCAGTATCTTTTAATGTTTGCTGCTCCTATGTTTATGACAGATTTGTGGGTTAAAACATGTCATTTTGTGTCTTCAACAGATATTACAGGAAGACAAAATTAAGTGGTTTTCAAGACATGGAGTGTATACCCTGTGGAGACCCTCCACCTCCTTATGAGCCGCACTGTAAGCACCTTTCCTTTCTTTTACCTCTTCTAACAGTTGGCCTAACATCAGTGGCACATTTTGTTAAATGTTTCCATGAATACAGGCTATTCATTCAAGCCCACAAGAGGTGATGTTTTAAGATGAAACAACAGAGATACAATAGTCTGAAAGCAAACATCACCAGCTACAGCACACTA
The DNA here is from genome assembly GCA_943590825.1 of Bovichtus diacanthus. NCBI lineage: Eukaryota > Metazoa > Chordata > Actinopteri > Perciformes > Bovichtidae > Bovichtus > Bovichtus diacanthus. Next base: position 2,968,081 of record CALSBV010010348.1, on the reverse strand, counting down.
TTGAACTCCAAGCCAAACGCTACTAGAACCAAAACGCAGGCTGCAGTGCCACAAAAAAGCCTGTTCACACACACAACATGTTAGCACAAGGTCTTTGGTGTAACCAGAACTACAGACTTTAAAGGGTGGAGCGAGCCATAGTTCATTCAAGTCTCACTGAGCCAAGCAGCAATGCCATTTGTGCAAATAAATTCTTGGATTTACAAGCTAAGCAGTTGAAAAGCTGAAATGGATACCACTAACATAACCCTGGATTTGCCAACACTGGATTATATTGGCTCAGAATGTCATTAATGAGCACTCAATTTGGATTAAATGTGCAAACTTCCTTAACAAAACCTCCATTAATATTTCTAGACTCAACACGTCTCTGTAGCATAAACAAAAAAACACGGCGTAAAACGCGACAGTGCTGGTTGGAGCAGCCCGGTTTATTACCTTTTGTGCGGAGCCATTATGCAAAAAGGAGACGGGAGGTGTGTTACAGTATGTTCACAAAGCAGGACTCACATTCCACAAGGCTACAGATCCAATTAACGTCTGTCTTCCGGCCATTAGAAGTAGTTAAGTACAACCTTATGATTTCAGGTTTCCACATAAAACCAACAGGCGAGTGAACTTATACCTTTGGTAATTGAGTGTGACTTCCTGATGCTAGAGGAGGCTGCAGCTGTTGAGAAGACTTTTTGGCAGCATAAGCATCACAGCAGCTCCAGCCAGGGTTAGCGCCCCTGTGTTAAATAAATGGAGACAGCTCTGGGAGATCAGAAAACTAAAGAGAAAAACTTGTGGTCTTTTATCAGACCATCCACTGTTTGCTTGGTTTTTGCGTTTTCGGCCTTTTTCAGTCTTTTTTCGAATATGCTGTTGCATTGTTGTGCGATGAACGCCGGCCTTGAGACAACTGGCCTCCCTCTGTCTGCTCATTTGTCCATCTGTGCAGCATCCCGTTTTGATACTGGAGGAGGCCTGCGAAACAAAATGGCCATTGTGTCTGAGGACATAGCTGGTAGTTAGCTCCTACAGGGACTCTCAGTGGAGCATTTCCAAATGTTTGAGAGTCCTGCTCCCTCCCTCCAGTGTTATCTTGAGGAGGGTGGTGAAATCTTGAAGGGCAGATCATTCTAATAGGCCACACTGCCCGGGGCAACGGTGCCTCTGTGCAGGGGAGGCAGTCGCCGTCCTGGGTGGACTGTAAATCTTACCCCCCCCCCCTTCTTCTCCTCCCTCCTCCCTTTCCCCCTGTGGCTTTTTGGAGCCGAGTTAAAATACGAGATTGTGTTTTATGGATTCCTTCAGCCTCTTTAATGCGTTTCATCTGTTGGAGTTCTTCACTGTCACGGTAGATCTCGCAGAGCTGACTACACCATGCTAACACACAGGCACGCAGATAAATGCACACACACGGAGGAAGAGTCCTTCCTGCTCCCTGTAGCTTGCCCCGGTATTGTTCTTATTACTGTTTCCAAACGGATTTACACATGGCAGATGAGCTATTTATATCTCTTTGTTCAGTAAATATCGAAACAATGATGTCGGTTTAAAGTGACGCCATAAAACACCAGTTATCTTTGATATGTCTTGGCAGGACACCCCTTCTTTCTCAAATGAAATATTTGCAAGAAATGGGGCAAATTCTGGAGAGCAGCAGCAGCAGCAGCAGCAGCAGCTACTGTTATTTGCCACTTATCCTTTCTACACGCTACTGTAAGAGCTTGTGAAGAAGACTAGCCACGGGAAACACGATCCAATTAACCTCCGTCCGTCCTGATAAGCTCAACGCTCCATCTTGTAATATGAAGAAAACATTCGCTCTTGCGGCAAGCTCGCTGACTTCAAAGGTTCATGCAATCAGTTCTCACCACAGATGGTACAGCACATATCAGGCTGGCAGAGTACGGGAAACATTCCTAACTACGATTGCCTGCCAGCAATTCCAACCCAGCCTTTTAATTTTCTCATATGTCAGCAGTCGGAATGATTATCTCTGCTGATCAGTTTCTCCTCCCTGCTGTCTTAATCAAGTTATCATGCAGTTATTAAACCACAACCTTACAGGCATAAGTCATGGTGTTGTTACATTGCAAGAGGTGATGATCGTAAAATGTGTTACCACAAACGCAACACCTCAGGTGTCACGCTTTTGGGTAATATAAATTCCAGCAGACATCCAGTTTCACTTTAAAAGAACGCAGAATTATGATTTAATTTGTTGTCCGGTGTACCTCCCTTTTTAATAACACTGCCTGGAATACACTTTTTAAAAGGCAGTAAAAGTTCAAAAAGAGCTCCTGTAAAAGTGTTTTTGTGTAGAATATATTTGCATCTGGACAACTGTAATCTAAAACAGAATTACTCGCGCTATAAATAGAAGAGGAATTCATGATTCATGAATAACAGATAAGAATCTTAAGAGTTACTTTCTGCTACTCACCAGGGCCATGGTCTGGAATATGATGGCCTCTGAAAAAGTACAGTACAATATAAAATGTACAGTCATATATGCTATCATGCTTTCGTCTCACACTCCACATGGTCACAGTTCAAAAAAATGTAATATATATATAAAAAACTTTTGTCAAAGTGATCAATCCAACATTAATATTAGTTATTTTAAAGGTTCTGCTAGTGACGGGCATTGGATATTAGCAGTAGCTATAAATGCTGTGATACCTTGCATTGGATAATTGTTGATAATTGTATATTTTCATAGCTCTTTTAACTGTAAACACCAAAGAGGACTGCAGTCAGCACATTTTTATTTTCTCTTTTCTGTTATTTTTAGTTTTGCTTAAAACAGTGCTAAGTTCTCCTGAAGAACCAAAGTGAAAAAACCCGTCTGAGGTGTAGAAAGTGCTTCTTTTATTTGGAGTATGTGGCATCCCATAAAGTCAAGAGGCAGGTAGTGTATGAAAGGCTGTGGTTTACTGGTCTGGTGTGTGTGTGGAGATAATATCAGCAGGTGAGGTCTCGTCAATGCTGTTTATCTGTGTGTGCTGCAGCTGCTGCGCCTCAGATAACAAGCTGCCTTTGTGTTGGGGGCAGATGATGCTCACCTTGGATGAGTTGAGTTTGACCTTGACAATGAAGACCAAATGTAAACACAATGGCGAGGCGTTACATCCCCGCTCATCGCGAGAGTGTGACAGAGTTGCTCCTTGTCCTCCTGAGAAGTAACACGCAGCTTTCCGTCAGATATTTTTATGTGCAGTATATCACTTTTGAATCCGTCTCTCTACCCTGATTTATGTCTCAACAGGAGATTCTTTGTCGTTCTGTGTGAGCTGCACATAAAGCTTTGACAGCTTAATTGTAGCGTAATACAAAAATCCTTTGTATAAACTGCAAATATTTAGAACAGTTGCAATGTTGGCTGTTTTTAATAACTAGTAATAAGTCTTTTTTCTTTTTTTTGACAAATTTACTTTTCATTGCTTAAATCAAAATGCTTCGTTATTGTGCCCTCTGGGTCAAACTCATTTTCAATGAAAGCTGCATTGAGTTTTTCTTTTCTTTTTTCTTCCCTTAGGAGGAATGTTAAAGTACCCGTATCCCCTATCTGGCTTAATAAAAAAAGCTGCCCAAAGCTAAAGTAATGTTTACAGTGCATAACAAAGAGCTCTTGGATGTGAAAAGGTTGAAACCAGTTCCCCATTATGATTAATGTACTGAAAAGCAAACAGCAGGGCTCACTGAAAAAAGATTTTCTCAAACAAAAAGCCATTCATTATATTTGCCAAATTCATCAACAATCTTTCACAATTCATCTTTCTTCCCACATATGAACTGGTCTTGTTTCATTTGTCAGACCAGCATACTTTTAATGTTTGCTCTGCAATAACCCACATCCTCCGTATCATACGTGCACGCATTGATCTGGAAAATGATATTTGATCAGTGGTAACGTTAAGCTACATGTACATGCCTCAAAGACGAATGTCACTCAGCTCGAGCCTTCAGTCACGCTGCTGTTTCTTCTCTTACTCCCTCTTAAAGCTACAAGTCATAAATATGATGTTCCCTCATAGTTCAGTTATCACACAGGAAGTCTGGGAAGTCGCAAACTTCTGTTTCTTTGTATACAATTTAACAGTGATTAACAGTAATGTGCTGCTGTTTTTAGGGTTTTAACAACCCAGTTCGCCAAATGTTTTGCTAATGTCACGACAAAAAGCTGCTTATCCCTGAGATCCCAGATTTCTTGGCAACTTCAGAAGTTGTTTTCATTTGAAATTACACGTCACCAATCAGGAACTGTCTGGTGATTAGAAGCACCGGTGGTTTCTCTCTGACACTGCGACGCACGTTGATACCAGGTCTGAACAGGATGAGTGATGTCTGCTTCACTGGAATGTGAGGGTTTCATTTCAGGGATATTTTAACCCTCCGAGTATGAATCCCCGGATTATAGTGATCTTATTATCCTATCCATTCTTCTGTGTAAATTTGAACTAAATTCACACAAGATTTAAGTATAAGATATGTACTATATGCACTATAATATGTAAGTATAAGGCTACGTCGTAATGAAAAAATCAGCTTTGTGTATCTTTGTGTTTTTCACCTCATTACACCTTGAAACGCAGGCCTTTTCACTGCATTGACACATATTACTAATATAAACAAACCTTTAAAGACGCTCAACATTTTTATATTAATGGATTAAATGTAAAAGATGTTGCTCTTGGTGACAAACCCACAGAAAAGCATCACCTCTGCAGTTTCCCCTCAGCGCTACTGAACATGCGTCTTTCAGCTCATTCTTTTGGTTTTACAGCTATAATGTTTTGGTTTGTAGTGTAGTATCAAGAGCTGTATTAGTATAGTATGTCACAAAAAAAATAATAGTATTGTATGTCATTAGGAAAGTAATAAAAAAAATCTCTTAGTATAGTATGTCAAAATCATCAAAAAGTCATAATATGTCGTAAAATTTTTTGTTAAAAGTCATAGCATAAAATGTCATAAAAAAAATGCGTGCGTGTAATGACGAGCATTCTTGAGCGTTTTATACGAGATCGTGTGAAGGGTCCTGAACACGGGGCAAACGGTGACATCACGTTCCACCTCGGGCAGAATGAGAGCCGCAGCTAAATCATGAAATCAGTGCCTGTGAACTTCACTCAGCACCAAAGACACAATGACTCACTGAAGCGTAAAAAAAAAACCCCACTTACACACTCATATGTGATCAGCATGTCTGCCTCTTGATTTCTGGGCTGTGTCACTAGCATGTGAGGAAGCCCGGGGGCAGGGGGGGGCGGGGGGGGGGGACAAGAAGTGCCTGTAAATCATCTTCTGTGGGAAACGAGACAGAGACAGATGAGATGAGAGAGAACCCACCACAGGTGTTTTCTCTTTGAACTCCTCTGCTAAAATCTAATGAAATACGCAAAGAGATGACTGGCTTAAGGCACAAAGAAATTATTTGTCTCACGCTACCCGACTCCGGTTGACTGAGGAGTGTCGGGTAAAATTAAGTAGCTGCTCCTCGTCATGTGTTGCCCCGTAAGTGCTACTCATGAGCAATCAGTGCGTTCACTCTGCCCTAATATTAATGGCGCTCGTCACCTTGTAATGGGCCGTGTAGGTCCGCTGTCATGTGGTTCATCTCCCTCCGTCTTTTTTTTTTTTTCGCAGGCAGCGGGCGCGTGAACCTGGTGCCGCTGCCCTCGGTGGTGACTAGCCCCCGGGACATGGCCCTGGCCGCGGTCATCTGCAGCGCTCTGGCCACCGTGCTGCTGGCCCTGCTGGTCCTGTGTGTCATCTACTGCAAGAGACAGCTGCTGGAAAAGAAGCCCAGCGGTGAGTCACAACATCTGCAGACGCTTGTTCACGTTTTTCTTGTCCAAAAGGTTTATCTGTGAAAAAGATTTTGCAGATTAAGGACAGGTGTGTTTAATAGGCGGCAAGAAGAGCTGGAGCTTTAGGGGTTTCTTTAAAAAAAAAAAAAAACGTATGCAGTCGTAAGACCAAAGCAGAGGCCTAAAGTTAAGTTCACGTCTTTTTACAGTAAAGACTTGAGGCACGAATGCAACTGCTCTCTGTGGAGACTGGTGCATTTTGCCTGTGGTTCTATGTAGCGAGCATTTAACTTTAACCCCCCCGCCCCAGGTGCTGACATTTCAATGCACAACCATCTCCAGTACAATTATTTTTCCAGTCAAGAGAACCAAACGTCTTCTGCGCTGAGACGCACTGAGCTGGCAGTTGTGTGGAAGTTGTGGCTGGAAGCAAAATCTTTGTGCACTGCAGCGATTAATGTTGTGAAAGAGCTAAATATATGTGTGCTAAAATATGAGTGGCACTTATAGAGCCCTTTTTAATAATCGCTCTTTGTTAACTAAACAAACTGTGCCAGTTCATCTGTCAGTTGTGATCTCCAGTGTTAAGCCTTATTAAACCCTGATGTTACATATTTGTGGGAATGTGAATAATGAGCAGCATTCTTGAGGCCAAAAGTGTAGTTTGAGTATGTGAAACGTCCCGGGGCAAAGAAGTAATGACATCACGTTTCCCTGGTAAGCTGGGCTGAAACAAAGCGTGTGGCAGAAGCTACCAAGGCGTTGCCAGTTCTGTGTCTTTCTCACTGTAACGGTGTAAGGTGAACGCACAAGTTTATTATTTTTCACTCAGTCCAAACATGCATCCAAGCTGCTACAAAACGCTAACACAGTTGTTTTTTTTAATTCTACAAACTAATTTTAATCAGCCTCATGATCTCGAGCGATGTGCGGGATTTCCCAATCCACAATGTAAGTTTAATAAGGCATACTTCATAAAGGGCTAAATCGTGGGTTTGGCAGGCTGCTTCTTTTTTTTTTTCTTCTTTTAATCCTTTCTGAATGGTAATAATGCGTTTTTATAAATGCTTGTAAGCCATTACTGTATTTATTTTTTAAAATCTTTTCATTTTTATCTACAGCAACATAAAACAACCAGGGGAAAAAAGAAAACAAACACAAAAAGTTAATTAAATTAAATTAACAACATGCAAAACGACACAACCAACAACACTAAAAATAAGCACAAAAAAACAAATGTATAAAATAATAATCTAATTACTTTAGGAAAACAAAGTAAATCTTTAGCAAGGGGATGGGTGTGCATTAGTCTCTTTACATGTTTTATACAACTCTTTGAATTAGTAAGCAATTACTAAATGCTTAAAAGTTTGTTAATAAACATTTTTATTTATGTTATGTCAGTCAAGGAGATGTCTCACAACCTGGCAACCCAAAAGATGTATTTATTGTTATTGTTTGTAACTGATCCATAAGGCCTTCATAAAGGATATCTTAATATTATTATTTTAGTGGCACCAGTAGAAGATCTGTGCTGCACCGGGACGTCTGACTGTCTGCAACCTGTTTCCTCAGCGGCCTCTCTGAGGTCCCAGGATTGTCCGTACAGCGGCGCAGAGCTGTCCTGCCTGGACCCACGCTGGCTCCACGACTTTCCCCAGAGACCCTGCTGCCAGTGTCACCTGGGCCCCGGACAAACCTGTGGTATGTTGTGGTTCAGACTAAAGACATTTAAAAACTACAGCCGCAGACGATCACACAACATACGACTAGAAGTAAAGCATTGTATTCTAACTTCAGTGGTAAACTATATAATGCCTTTTATACTAGGGGGTGATGGCAGGTGAGTGATTCTGTGTATACGTGTGTGTGTGTGTGATGTTCAGGTCCAGTCCACCTGATCCCATCTCTGTGCTGTGATGAGAGCTGCAGTCTGGGCCGCAGCCTGGACAACAGTCCCTTCCAGTCCCAGATGAGCCTCAGTGACGGGTAAGAACTGTCTGCGTTTGCTGAAAACAAAAGTGTGACTGAAATTTTTAAAGTTGCAATAATTTTCAAAAGTAAAGTAGGTGGTAGGACAGGACGAACACAAAGAACATAATTAATAACTCGATGAATTCAATCTAAAATGCACTTGTGAACAGTGTTTGGGGAACACCTCTACAGTATCTAAACCTCCTGGCAACAGTTTTCAGTCCAGAGGGAAAATACTACAAAACCCTGCAATTATTGCACCACTCTCTGCTGACTCAGCTTAACCTTTACATTAATCACCCAACAAACAAAATAGCAATTATAATCATGCACACGATTGCATGCTTTTGCGAGGTAAGAACTTCTTTTAATGTCAGTCTCCATCAGCCAGTGTTTGCTACGCCTACAGTAAACCTGGTAACAGCAGGCAGGTAAACACTAAAACAGCATTCTCATTTATGTTGCTATTCAACGTGCCGTAGACATAATTTATTGGGGTTAATTAGATACTTTGAAGCGCTGAGGACAAACCAAGGCGTTGTGCATAAAAGTGAAGCAGCACAGGGTGTGGCTGTGAACAGAGATTGTCAAAATAACAACTACAGCTTTCTTTATTACAGAAATACACACCAGGATGAGGAGGGCGCCCTGATGCAGCCGGCGGGACATCCAGAGTCCGTCTGCAAAGAGGCCGGTGGGATGAGAGGAAGTTTAGAGCCTGCAGTCGAGCTGCCTCAGGGCAACGCTGAACCTGCAGGGAGACTGGAGGCGGAAGAAGAAGAAGATGGGGCTGAAGAGGAAGAGTGCAGGTCAAGGGAGAGGACCACACAGAGCTACAGTGAAGCTCCGACAGACGCACTTCTGCCCAAACAGCACGCATCAAGTCAGGAAGGTGAGGAGACTTATTGCTCTCATCCAAAAGACCAGTTTGTGATTTTGCATTAATTCCAGATTCTAGACAACACTGCACACATTTCTATTAAGGCCCTTCTAGTTTTCTCATAACTTCCCCGGATATTAATCCGTTTGTTACGCTAGGTGTGTTAAGACACTCCCTTGACATTTCAAATGACAAAGAGGGAAATATGTGAGAGAAAACGGCAAAGATAAAAACATTGCCTCTCCTACTCGAGAAAACACACAGCATATGAAATGCATCGGAAGTATTTTAGTAATTCCTTACGGACTAAATCTGTGAGAGTCGAGTCATTTTCTCTCAAACTGCTGCATGTAATTACTACTGGGCTGCTATTCCTTTGGCCTGAGACATTGCCGTGTGTGTCCATGAGGAGCAGCTGGTAAAGAAACAAGACATACCACAAGTTCTTTGATGTAGACAAGACTATCCTGTTTTAAGTCGGCTGCCTCTGGGTAGATACGTTACTAATCACTGCGCGCCTGTGTTCCTCTTCCTGCTCTCTTTCCAGGATGACATGGATTTCTTTGGCTCGTGTTCCACCCTTGAACCTCCCTGGTTTCAACAACAGCCGTGGCCAGATCCCGGATCAGATTACCCCCCCCCACACACCCCACCCCCACCCCCCCGTACAGACGAGCAGCAGCCACTCTCAAGTGCAGTCGCACCGCCTCTTTGAAATGCCTGCCGCTGACCTCAGAGCCCCTCCTCAAAGGGTCCAAACTGAATATGTACATACATGCAAACAAAAGCACTGCTGAGGAAAAACAAAGCGAGAGGGCAAAGGGACACACAGACACAGACACACACACACACACACAATGTGAACTCGCTGGCCCAGAAGGTGAAATTGAATGAAGTTCAAACGTCAAGGAGTATTGATTTATTACCGCGGAGCAAAGTGAATCAAAGTGAGCCTCTGCTCTGCCTGGAGAATGTGTTGCATATTCACATGTAGGAGAACAGAAACTGTACCACTGATCTAGCAGCTGGTGTTATGAAGCTTTTGTGTGTAAAAGTAACAAATTTGAGGTGTGAAGAAAAGTGTCAAAAGTGATTATGTTGCACATTGAAGACAATCTTGATAATATGGAACAATTAAGACAAGGAATGTTTAAGTGATAAATGTGTTGTAGATACTGTAAAATATTAAATAGGTCAATATTTTTGTAACATAGACATGACTGACGGTATGTTTTGCTTTTTCTTCCCCGTTATAGTGTTGATGGTTGTGATTGGTCACTTCCACATATTGTTTTTGTAAATAAACCACTTGAACAAGTTTACATACTGAGCAGTGTTTCTTCTCAATTTAGTGAAATTATTAAATCAAGGGATTTACTAATGCAATTCCAAAGAGTTAGGGGACTCTTTTTAAAAGTTAAAGTTTGACAATTAATGCCACAGAGGCCGACTTATCTGGACTTTTTGTTTCTAATTTTCTCTCGGCTCCAAAAATGCAGCATCCTACACTTCCCATAATGCAACTCTGGAGCTGAAACGATTACATACGTCTGTCATGTATTTAGACAGAATGAATGAAAGAATCATGCAAGTACATAACATTCATACATTCAATCGAAGCCAGGGCTCGATGAGTCGACTGGATCAGACAAACATTTTGTAGACAATAGATTCTGAAAAGAAATTCAAACTATACAGACGTACAACTCATTCACCTTTTTGTTCGACTCCCTGCCTTTGTAATACAGGCTTTCCCTTAAAAATCTGTTTCTGTCTCTAAGCGCAAAGAGAAATAACCCTGATGACGTCCAAGCTCCTCCAGAGCCACAGAAGACACTGACGACACTCAATAAATCCTACATTTATATGAAATGTTTAGTTTTTATTGAAACTGGTTTAGGTGTTAATTCAACTTTATATCATTTGAGCTGTAGCTGAGGTCAAAAAACATCTCAAATTAAATTAAAAAAAAGTCACGTTGGAGACACTTCATATCCAGACAATCAAGCTGCTGTGTTGCGGCCTCTGTGTGGCGAGAGCCACCCAGCTCGCTCTCTGATGGCGTGCTCACACCTTCAATAACCAAGCTGCTCCTCGCCGCCTGCCTCGGGTCTCATATCTGAGCCAGGCAAGCAAGGACACTGTTACAGGAAGCAGCTGCAGTCCCAGCTCAGCTAATAAATACTGGTAGAATCTGTCGAAACAGATGCAAACAGCCGCTTCATCGAAGAGACTGTGCTCTGGAGCTAAAATGTGGAAAACCCAGGCTATGAGGCTCTGCTGTAAAGGGATGTTTGAACAGTTAAGACAGCGAAGACAATCCACATCACAATTGACCACAACTTTCCAATTTCCGACTGAAAATTCATAACACAAAGTGCTGAGCTGCTCTCTCAGACCTCCACCCCTCCTCCGCCTCCTGACAGACAAAACAGATGGAGCGGTATTAATTTAAAGTCTAAACAATGACCACATGACAGGAAGAGAAGATTAAGTACTCTTCCTCACGCTGATTTGATCAGGAAAAAACAATGTTAGGCTAGTATGTGAGCTGAAAAAGGGATTTAATAAGTGGAAACTAGTTGGGGAATTAATGGGAATAAAAGGCAAAGGAAATTATGAAAAAACACAGAAATAGGAATTTAGTATAATAGAGTATATTTTTCTGTTCATTTGTAACAACTATCAGTGCTACAAAAAGAGTAATTTATGTCAAATATTTATGTCAAATATTGTTTGTTTAATATCTTTAAATGATTTTTAGTTTGTACATATGTTTTTTTCCTTTTTTTTAGTGACACAGCAGAGTCCAGAGTCCAGACAAATGTCTGTGAATGGGACACATTTTACCATAATATGCAATAATCAATATTCAGAGATAGTCAAGAGTCAGTTTCAGGGTTTGGAGCAAGTCTTTAATTCTTACAACACTACCTCATATTGACGGCATAATTAGCCTAAATATATAAAAATAAGTCAATGTGACTTTAAGAGACACCAGCAATATATAAAATGCTCACAATTCATTTACAGACAAAGTAAAGATGCTTAGTAAGAATGAACGTGCAACCTGCTGCCACGTCTTTCGCCTCTCGGCCCGGCGTCTGTGTGCAGCATTACTTTATCAGCGCTTCGCCTTGAGAAAGGTTTAAGTCTGTTTCCATGGCGCCAGAGGCAACGTTCAGCTTTCAGAGTCCATGATGAAGGTCTCGAAGTTTGGGTTGAGCTCAGACACCAACGCATCCACAAAGTCCTCCATGGTGGGTTGTCTCTGCAGCATCCCTGTCGCACAAAAAAAACACACAAAGCAGCAGGTTTTAGGGTGTGTGTGTGTGTGTGTGTGTGTGTGTGTGTGTGCACATCTGACTCCGGGAAGGAAAAAGCTTTGGAGGGGAACTAGGATGAACTGGTTTTCTATTTTCCATCATCTCAACTCATTCTAACAGGAAAAGTGCAGCTTTCTGGAACATTTCAGCTGAAGTCACTGCAGTGTTTTACAAAACAGAGCACTCGGAGGAGGATAAAAAAAAAAAAAAGGGCTAATAGCATTTTTAAGAAATCCTTTGAAGCAAGTGCTATTTTTAATCGCAAATTAGGCTAAAATCTATGTAAGTTCATGCTTCTCCTGAGACTGTTGCTCCAATTCCAGTTCTCCTGCAACGTCATGATGGCGAACATAGTCTGTATTTAACAGTTTGAGGTGTGTAGTCAGTGCAGTGTTGGATTCTAATTAGTGTATTTTTAAATTAAAGTATAAGAAAAGTTTTCAATTTTGGACGATAAAACATTAATACAAATGTATTATATCCAATCATTAAAGAACTGCTCTGAAAAGCAGCAGGCAGAGAAACAGGCTTCACGAGACCTTTAACAAGCCTCAGACTGCATGTAATAAAACACCGCAATGAAGTTCTCAACATCTTCAATTTCGGCTTTTAACAATACCAAAAAGCTAACCTGTGCATTTTATAATGCGCTCACACTCTCGTTACACCAGACTGACTATTGCCGTAGAGCAAATATGACGGTGCAGCCGCCGAGCGAGCGAGCGAGCCCTGGGAATGTCTGTCTGTGTTTTGAGAGCCTGTCTGCCAGCTCATGCGTGGAGGACTCCCTCGCTCGCTTTACAATTCAGCTGCACGCCCGCTTTGAAGTCAGTTCATTTCCCCTTGTGTAACTGCCAATGTAAATAGCCGCTCGCCCCCTCCCCCTCTTAGCTGCATGGGTCACTTCCAACACACACACACACACACACACACACACACACACACACACACA